>CM053791.1:502868749-502943749 GCA_028749045.1 Cupressus sempervirens
GCTATGAAAGAGCTAGTTCATATCCAGGACACTTTTATTGCCAAAAGTGTTTGGAGAGCCTGGGAAGCTATCAAACCTTGGATTCATTAGGATGGGAATGATTTTTGAGATGAGATTTTTATGATTCAATAGAACATTTGGTGGTCCCCTCTTTTTTATATGCGAGGATTTCTTCTTGCCAATCTTCCAAGTGTTTGTGTTGTATATTTTCACAAATGTTGCATTCAAACTCCACAAGATATTTTCTCTAGAGCTGCTATGAGCCTTTTTTCTTAATGATGATATACCCATCTAGTTTCATTTGTCTCATTCAAATAAACAAGGTTTTAACTTACTAGTCTCTGTCCTACCTCCACAACTAATTCATAAGATTGGTGTTGGTTTTGTTAAGCTTTGGTGGAAGGATTGGAAATTGTATTTGTGCACTCCTCTTTCTAGTTATAAACCCAAGTTAGGTTACAATTGGTTGGTTCCTCATATTGTTATGGGTGTCTCCCTCGATTTAAGAGAGAAATTGAATTCTTCTTTAAATACTTGGTAGCTTAGATTCATATATGTGTGGTCTGCTATAGTGGAACCAAAAATCGTCTGTTTTCTTCATGTATTTTGTACCAAGTTTTTCATATAGGTTCCAAACTTAGGCTTGTGGGGATTCTTGATCATCAATGCCCTCTTTGCAATCAGCTAGAGAATTTCATGGATATTTTCAAGCTTTTCCAAAGAGCTCAACATTTTTGGTGCTATATACATGATTTTTTTTTACCTTTAAGGTCTAAAAAATTTACTTGGAATGTGGCCTTGTTAGTGGACCTGACCAAGCTTGCTCAAAAATATGTTCAAGTTTGGCATGCTTTCAAGTTGTAGATCATTTTCACTATATGTAAAGATAGAAATGCAACCATTTTCAATCAAGTTAATATGGATACTCATGTTTCTATGTACACTAAAGGAAGTATTTGTTATAATGCTATGCTATAGATTCAAGTGCAAGAAAATGAAGTTGCCGTATTGGTGGCCCACATTCAACAACTTTTTGAGCATTAGGGAAATCGCCCGTGTATGGTGGTTGGGGTGCCATGAACTGCTTACTCTGATGACCTCACCCCCTCTTGATGTGGATACCATCGCAATCATAGCTCCTTTGCCTACTGCTCATAGAGCTTATGGTCCCAAGCCCCCCTCTACTCTTCAGCTGGAGGAAGGGATGAGTGGCATTGCAGCTTTGCCTCTCCTTCTTCACATAGGTCTTGTTGGTCCCCTGTTGTTGCTCTCACTGCTCCTACTTCTACTTCTCAGTGGCCTTCCAACACCAATGACAAATGGTTTCCTTAGTTGTCCCCTTTACTTTTCTCCTCCTGAAGGGAAGAAGAAGAAAAAGGAAAAGATCATGATGATGGGTAGTCTCTTCCAAACCCACCTTCTAACCCTGCTAATGTGTGGGAATTGATGATAAAAAAGATCCTCCTCCCTTGGTTTGCACTACTCTTCCAGCTTGAGGGCTTTCAAAACTATTTTTTTCTTTTAATAGTTGTTTATTCTAGTTTTCTGATATTGGTGCCAAGTGACTTTTGCGAATGATCTTTTATCTCCTGACCCTTTTTTGTGAATATGTAAATTTATATTTTAAATTTATAGAAATGGAATATTCATTAAAAAGAAAATTCCAGTTCATTTCATCAAATAAAATTAAAAAAAAATTTAAACATGTATTTAATACTTAAATAAAATACCATTTCAAAAAAATGAATAATTTTTAAAATTTTGTAATCTAAATTAGTTTCCAAAGCTTCTTCATTACAATTAAAACAAATATATAAAATTTAAAATGTAACAAAATTAGTTTAAAATTCTTTTACATTTATCTTAAATTTCAAATCTTATTCATTTTTTTCATTTTAGAGATAAATAAATAAAAAATACTTAATTGTATAATGACCCAACATTAAAATTGATAATGATTATGGCAACTGTATATAAAAACTCAAACTTCCTAAATCCCTTATGTTACACAACAATTGTCTCTCTCTAGTTGTTGGAATACGATTTAGGAATGAGATTCTAACACCCTTGATTTGGGATTTTGGAACTTGAAATCTAGATTATGCTTTCCAGATTTACGTTGGGACTGGTTGGTTCAAGTTAAGAATTTTGAATTAGTGTGCTTTCCTTATTGTATGTTCTGTGACTGGAGAACAAACTAGTATGGAAAAATTATATGATGAATGCCTTAATTTTAAGCATCCTTAATATTTCCTATTTGGAATTATTGTTCTACAAGTTTAGCATTACTGATTTGGGGTGAGGGGTTATAGGATTCTCACACCAATATTGCCCATTGTTTGGCATGGGTTAGAAACTAGAATTTGACTCTTCATTGTACCTGCCTGGGTGTTATTTCTCATGACATGTTTTGGCATCAACATTTCCACTTGTAATGCTTGCAACATCTGCTTGTTGGTGTGGGAGGAACTCTAATTTTGTGTGTTCATTTGGACCAGGTCATGGCTGGAGAATAAAAGTGTAAAATGCTAGGAAAGTACCAACCATTTGGGCATTTACACCTGCTGTTGTTGTGACGATGCTCCTGATCAACTGAATGTTTCCCCCCTACATCTGTTAGCGTGTTATTTTTCCAGGGCATGTTGCTATCTCAAACAAACCTACATTTGTTACTAAGGCCATTGGAGGCTTTCCATAGGCACCTACAAGTTCCTCTATTTGACTCTAATTTCTTAATAACTAAAGCATCTAAATTGCAAATATTTAATATTCAAAAATGGGCATGTGGATGTCAAACCCAATTAAATTTCACTTTATTTCGAATCATCATTTAAAAACGGCAATCCCAAATAACAAGTATTCTAGAGGAATATGAACTTCTTGTTGTGGGAGTCAAATGGAGATACCAAATCCATATTTCCCTGAATTCCAATTCCCGTTTTACAACCCAAACAATGAATTAATTTTTTTAAAGAATTTCGAATTCTAATTCCTGCTCAAATCCAAGATCCAAAGGGGCCCTCAGAGTGGAATGTGAACCAGATTTTACTAGATTTAGAGTGAAGATATTATCTATATTGGGAAATTTTGGCGGTAGCCCGGAAAACTGTATTTACTATTTTTCGCGGTACCGCTATTCTTCCTGTTGCTTTGCAGTCGCACAAAACTTTTATATAGTTTATACCGCTGCTCACATGTTAATTGCATATTTCCTCGCTCACCGCCAAAGAAAGGTGACACGTGTCGAGACGCCTTTCACGCATACCTCTGACCCATGTAATGGAGAGAAGACTCACGTTTGTTTACGTGCTAGGCAAAACTTTTTCCATCCTAACCATAGGAGAACATATTATTTTCTTTTTCCTCTTAAGTCAAATCAGATATTCTATGCATTAAGATTTAACTACCTAATGTTCATTGGGTTCTAAAATTGTATCATAGAAGGTTTGGACTATATATATGATCATAAGTCTATGTTTGTGTGAAAAAGAAAATTATTTAATAGTTTTAAAGACTATTTTCTCCTTTTAAAGATTGGTTTCTCCTTTTATATTAAAATGTTATAGAGATAGTTTATTTATGTTCTTTATAATAATGTTTCATCATAATAAACAAATTCATATAAAAATTTAATTTTGGTTGATATTTTTCAAGCATTTTTAAATTCTAAATTATGATTAATATTATTCTCGATTAATATCTATATATTTCTCCTAAAATGATTCTTATTGTATGCCCATTTCCCTTCTAAAATAATTAACAATATTTTTACTTTCTCAAAATAAAATGACATTATAATTTTTTTTTGATAAATTATTTGTTAAAATTTATAAATTATTTTTCAAAAATTATTTACAAGGTGGAAAATATACATTTTGTACAAATAAGAAGTTTATGAAACAAACATGAGTAACAGATTAGATTTCTATTAGTTTTACTTGGAAAGACGTTCATAATTGTATTTTACATTACTAGTAAACAAATCAAAAAACACAATATTTTAGATTTAATTAGGGTGGAACTAATTCATTTTGGTGATCAAAAAATTAAAAGTAAAAGTTGACTCTCTAAATTGAAAATTCAAGTTGAACACATTGCTCACTATTTCACTAATGATTGAATTGGAAAACAATTGTGCTTCTTTGAATGTTATTTTATAAGATTTTCATACATTAGAAATCATTCAAGGCTTATGCTAAGTCTTTTATAGAATATTATGAAAACATTATATATATACACACTACTTTAGTCCCATTATGAAACCTTTGAATTAGTTTTTCAAACATATTGAATTGAATTAAGATCAAACTCATGAATACATGACCTTTACAATTCACCAAATTTTTTAAGTGTGAATCCTTACAAATATTTTTCTAGAATATTAAGATCAATAATTTCTAACAACTTTTATTTCCTTTCAATTCATTTTTATAGCTTCTTAGACTCTTAACATTTGAACAATTATACAATTCATGTCAATACCAATACATAAACATAAATCTAATTGAAAAAAACATGAAATATCAATTTTGAAACATGAAACTAAATGAAAAAATATAATTAAATGATATATTCTAAAATCAAAATTAAAAAACCATAAATTTATCAAATTATGTATTCAAAAACATAAGTTAAGAAGCCTTACAATATTACAGGTAATAGATAAATAAGGCTCTCTTTCATTTACATATTTACCCATAAATTGCTAATTAGTAAATAAATGCTAGAAGACAAGATATAAATGAATGACTAAATGTGAGTAATCTCTATTAAAGTCAGTCTCATGGAATTGTATAATTGTCTCAAACAAGTGAACACACTCTCATTATAGAAGGTCATAATTCAACATAATGATAAAATTGGTCAACTTTTATTTAACAAATAAGCATACAAAACTAATGCAGAATAATATATGAACGAGGCTAAAATAATGTCGTTCTTTAGGGCCCATTTGGCTACAGGAATTGTCAAATGCAACATTCATCTATGCTGGAATAAGCTATCTTCTGGTATTAATGCATTCTTAAAATAAGTTCTGGAATATCTTTTGGACCTATTTGGTTGACTTGGAAGAGGAGTTGAAATATGCATATTCTATGTTTGGTTGCAACAATTGAAATAGGAATTGGAATAAGTTTTGTTTTAAAATTTTAATAATTAATTATTTTTTAGTTTGGTAATTTTTTAAGTAAACAAGATTTTTTATTTATAATAATTGATTTTTTATTAATTTTTTAAAAAGCCAAATTATTTTAATTAGCCTTTATTTTATTTTTTAAATTGACATTATAAGTGAAAGATATACCAAAACCTTTGAAATTCATCAAAATTCAAAGGACATATTATATTGTATATTATAAATTTAATTCTAAATTAAACCAAATTATTTTAATGTGTATAAGATCAAAACTAAAATAATTTTATTTTTAAATATATTAAAGAAATTAAAACTATAAATAAGTCAAAATCATTAATATGATATTTAAATGATCTTTCAACATAGTTTTAATTATAAGACTAAACACAAGATTTGTTTGTAAAGATAATTTTATTAAAAAATTGAAAAGATATCAAATTTGATATTAGTCTTTTTTGTCATTAATAAAAAAAATATATTAGACGTTAAATAATGCTGGCCTTGCTTATATCTTATGATGAATGGAGAAAACAGTCCAAAAATGTATTTGAGTAACAAAATACAATCAAACGACAAAGCCACAGACCCGACAACCCATCAAATTGGGTTTATTAAAAACTAGAATAAGAATAAGCTATTCTTATTACATCTTTGTTTAGGAATTCCACTATGCTCATTTTGGGGTCAAATTGGGATAGACGAATTCTAATTCCAATTTTGTATTTTACAAACAAACATCAAATTGGCAAATGCGAGCATTTAGATTTTCCTATTCTTGCCCAATTCCAATAACCAAATAGGGCCTTAGCTCTTAATTTGTGCACCTATTTCTATATGCTTCTATAAGTTTATTGAATGTTCATCCTCTCACATTAGAGATTATAACATGAAATCAAATATCAATCAGTAACACTCATAGAGAATGATATTCACCCTTAGATGAAAATAAACATCTCCCTCATATCCATTGGTAGAAATAGTGGCAATTCCTCTAGCCATTAAGAAATCTCTCATTCCACCCACAACAAATATATCTCTATGCTTGATCAGAATAGGATCTGCTCCATTGAAAGTAATGGTACCCTTATAGTCCATAGAATTCAGCACAAATGTGAAGCCAAGCAAAGAACTGAATGTATTCTTCATGTCATAGAAATAAAAGCCCTAAGCTTTCCCCATTGGAGGAGAGTGAAGATTATTTTCAAGAGTTATAGGATCATCAAACACAACAAGATCTCCAAAATGATTATTACCAATCAAAATAGTGAGATTGGCTCCTTTGGGTGCTCCAACAATTGTAGAAGTTGCATTGTGTTTGTTTGATCCATTGTAAAGGATATCATGAAAGTAGAATACCCTATTCTTACATGACTTTGGAAGTTTATTCATCCACCTATGACAATCTACATATTTGAGCAACATGGTGGAGACTAGAAGCCAAATAAAGAAGAAATGGATAAATCTTGCAATCTTCATTGCCATTTTTGCAAAAGAAGGAGAAATGTTTAGACACAAGCTACAATGAAACAAGAGAGATTATTTTACATGATCATTTATATAGTATTAAATATATATAAAGTTGAATCAAAATTACTAGTAATCGAGAAAAAATCATCCACCAATAATTTGTTGATGACAAATACTTTTTGGAGTTAGTGGTACAAAAGAAGAAACAAAAACAAAGGAGATTTTGACAAACTATGCACTTGCCTAAGGACGACAAATTAGCATATGTAAATCATAAATTTACTTTGTTGACACTGATAAACAAACATAACAAGGCATTTGCAAAATCCTCAACTTTCAAAAGGATGAATTTCTATGCAATTACGTAAGCCTTACCTTGGACAAAGAAAATGAATTGAATAAGTCTTAGGCAAACATCATCTCAAAAGTAAAATAATTGAATCATGGATATGCTATGTTAGATAACTCAAGGTAGGGTGAATCAATTATATCCAATTATCCACAGGCCTTAAAGCAATTCAACACTAAATTAAACTTCATAAACTTTCATAGTGCTAATTCGGTACCCACATTCAATATCTGAAGTTTCACTTATGATCAATTTACTTCAAACTATTATCTCATTGTTTATGAATATATTGAGTATTAGAATAACTATTTAGCTTATACTGAATTGCACCATAAAACATAAAGCATGAAATAAACTTTGCAACACGTAAGCAATAACACAATTGAACTCAAAATATTTAATGTGGAAACCCTATAAGGGAAAAAAGCTCTTGGGACTAGGAACCCAAATAATTTACTCTTTTCAAGTGATCTCTATCAGGAGCCAACCTTGTAAAAGGTTTACATGTAAATTTTTTTAGTGTGATCTAGTTAGAGGATTTTAACCAAAGATCGTCTAGACCTTATAACTCCTTAATATTTCAGAAGAGTGACCTTCTTTAAAGGACTTTAAAAAATTACTAATCAATGTACCATATTTAAGTTTATAGAGATGTTAGGTCCACTCAGTTAAGAGATTTTCTGCTACAATGGTGAAAGTAACAATCAAATGATCTATTTAGATTTAGCACTACCTTTGTTATATCAGAACTTTGTTTTAAATACTCAGTCTTCTTCTTTACTTTTGATCTCTGTCTAGCTGATTCACACTCTTTCTTTTTCACCTTGCACTTCCTCTTCTTGATCTTCCTTCCTTTATTATGCTTGGTTCACCTTGCTTGTTCTTTCTTCTTCAATATTTCACGCTTTATCAACATTCAACCAACAACAAAAAATAATCTCCATCACTCAAATAGTTATCTTGAACTTTGAGATTCTTCAAGATTTTACTACTTAAAAAAATCCATAGATCTCAAATTCTATGATTTAGATGCTCATAAAAGAGAACTTTATTGAACTTTTTGCTCATCCTTATCTTACTTAAATCTCCTTCAGCATATCTCCATTACATTTTTCTAGCCCTTGGTCTTGTAACAAACTTTGACTTTAGTCTTTGATCTTCTCAAACATTCTTTATTTTCATCATAAGTTAGCCTTAGATCTCATATTTAATATTAACTTGTTCATCCAACTCATACTCGGTGAGTATTACAAATTGAGTCAGGTAACATTACACTTAGTTAACACTAGAATAATGCGGTTAACAATAAACTTCACCTTTACTTTTCCAGAGGCTCGATTAATACTTTAGTATTTTAGTGAATACATGAACTTCATCTCAACAATACATGATTGTGAAACAATCAAACCAGTATTACACTAGTTATAAGCAAGAAGTTGGGTCTCAATTCCGTGGAAGTCTATGGATTGAGAATGTGCTCTTTTAGAAATGGGTACCTATTTTAGGCTCGGGTAGATGATCCTAAATTTAAAACATGGGGACCCATTTTTAAAAAAATCGGGTGCCTATTTTTTATTTTCAAAAAATGAGTACCCATTTTTGAAAAAATAAAAAAAATTGAATTTTTAGAAATGGGTACCCATTTTTTAAAAGTAAAAATTGGGTACCCATTTTTAAAAAATCAGGTAACAATTTCTAAAAAGTTCAATTTTTTTTTTTTTTTTTTTGTGGGGGGGGGCAGATGTTGTGTTTTGAATCCATTTTAAATGTCTCTTTTAATTTTTCAAAACAGGTACCCATTTTTCGAATTTCAAATAATGGGTGCCCATTTCTTACAACATGGGGTCAAATTTTTTTTTCTTCCCTCACATTTTGGTTTGGGGTAGGCTTGGTGAGACCAAGTCTATGCCTTGACCTTTCAAAATTTGGCTAAGGCATTGAACTGAAAAATTCATGCCTTGCCATAATTTTTAGAGGGTCTTTCTGATCAAATTTTTTTACAAAACAAAAACCCATTAGAGGTTTCACTGTCCTGATTTTAGAAATATAATTTTTTTAGTGTTATGATTTTATTTACTATTTTTGCATTATTTTTTAATCAAAGGTGGTACCTAAATGTAAAATAGTGAGGTTCACTAAAATTTTAATAACTTTTTTATTTTATGATATTTCTTAATTTAATTTTTATGCCATCAATCTACATACAATTCTTTTGATGTTATAATAAATAATTTTTTGAAAAAAGTGAAATTTTGATCAAATTCTGGTGTTTGTACATGAGAGGTTTTAAAATTTACCTTTATTGCCAGTTAAAAATTAATTTAAAAAAAAATTATTCAACAAAAAATTAAGGAAAAATATTATCATCAATCTTTGGTGTGTTAGGTAACTTTTTTTAAAAGGATTTACAAAAAAAAAATTAACTGGGTCAAATTATGGTGTCCGTACATGAGTGTAGTATGGTCCTGAAACAGGCATTTTGAAAAAGTAGTTTTTAAAGATCCATACAAAAAGAAATCTATCATATGGGTACACAAATAAATTACATATTCAAAAAGTAGATTCCAAACACTAAAATTTCTATTTCTGAAGTTTTTTTGTATTCAATCTTTAAATGCATCAAATTTTGACATCAATTGACAAGAAATTTCAAAAATAGGAAAACGACTTCTACTTTTTGCCCAAAAGTAAGACCCAATTTCTTGCACTTACCCCACTATTAGGGCCCAATTCATTCAAATTTTGCATTTAATATAAATTCTTATTGGGATTCTTCATCATCATAGTTTCTTCAAATCTTCTTCATCAATCAAATGATATGACATTCTACTTAATTGGCATAATGTCTAAACTAAGGATTGAAATCAATGATAACATAACAACTGATATGACTCTTTTACATACAATAATATCATTCTTAGTTACATTACTAGTTGGGGCTAACAATTTCCCCCTTGTGCATTGATGGCAACATGTAACATGATATTTTACATTATAAACTATTACATATATGTTAATCAAATGTATGTATTGACAACAATACAACTTTTTAGCTTGTCAACCATCATTCAAGTTCTGAAGATGGTATAGTTCACTTTTGTTCTTGTGTCATTTTGTTTTGGTGTTGTCTTTTCAGTTTCTTTCCTTTAGTTAGTTTCACTATCTTTTAGTTGCTGGCTTTGTTCATTTGTTGGATCTCTTTGTCTTTGGTATGATGTTTCTTTGGACATAATGTTATATTATTATATCTTTTGTAAAAAGGGTTTCAAGGTCATATCAAAAACTATTTTCCTAATAAAAAATATCTTTCAGGTTATCTACAACAAATTTAGCATTAGAATCACTTGGTTTATATCTTTTTCAACTTCACTTTAAGCATTTCTCCCCCTTTGGGTATACTTCACTTTTTTGATTCTCACATTCTATTATTCTATCATTTTCTCCCACATTGAGTCATCATCTCCTTTTCTACATATTCTTTCTCCCTTTTCTCACTCTCCCCTGTTTAGTCAGTGTATCTGTTTAGTCAGTCTCTCTTTCTTTAGTCACTCTCCCCCCTTGAATTACAAAGCCACTTTCACGGGCAAGTAAATTCCATATTTTCTCCAAAGTTTTTGTTGTTACTCATGTTTATTATTCTTCTTATTGGGCTCCTTCAAAATCCTCCTACTTGAAGCTTGAGTGTCTTCTCATAGAATTTCTATGGGCCCCTAGTGATAAAAATAGGTTTCACAGAGTGGCCTAGGATTTATGCTATTTGAGAAAGGACTCTAGAGGCATCGACTTCTTATCCACCCAAAAACAAGGTTTGGCTTTGTGTGCCAAATGGGTAATTCATGCTCTTACTAGAAATGAAGCTTCAAAAACTCTTCTTCACCATTGTATCTCTTCTAGTTTTCCAGTGTATATTTGGATTGGAAGGTGACATTTTTTCAAACTCATCTAGTTATGAAAGAGCTTGTTTAGATTCAGGGAACTTGTGTTGCCAAAAGTGTTTGGAGAGCCTGTGAAGCTATCAAACCTTGGATTCATTGGGATGTGAATGGTTTTTGAGATGGGATTTCTATGATTTAGAAGAATAGGTGGTGGTCTTCTCTTATTTATATGTGAGGATTTCTTCTTGCCAAGATTCCAGGTCTCCTTGCTCTATTTTTTCACAAATGTTGCATTAATTTAGCTCCCTAGGATATTTTATCTAGAGCTACTATGAGCCTTTATTCTTAGGATGATATGCATGTCTAGTTTCATTTGTCTTATCCAAATCAATAAGCTTTTGACTTATTGGTCTCTATCTTACCTCCGCAACTAGTTCAAAGGATTGGTTTTGCTTCTATTAAGCCTTGGTGGAAGGATTTGAAATAACATTTGTGCACTCCTGTTTCTAGTTATAAAGCCAAGTTAGGTTATATTTGGTTGGTTCCTCATATGCCTATGGTTGTCTCCCTCGATCTATGATGGCATTTGATTACTTCTTTTCCACCCCCCCTTCACCTCACTTGACCTCCCCATTGCCACCACCTTTTTATCCCCTCTAGCATTCTTGAGGCCATCAGATACATGAGATGTAATAGGGTAGTTGAAAAGGAGGGTTTTCAAATTGAGCTCCTTGAGCTTGGCGCCTCGATGTTGTGCTCCTTTCTTCCCACACTCTTTAATAGAGTGGTCTACATAGGCTTCTTGGACTCCTGGTCGAAGCATGTGATCTATTTAATCCACAAGTCTGAGTTAATGTCTAACTCCTACAACTATAGGACTATCATGTTTGGACACTCCTTTCCCAAGCTCTACACCAAAACATTGAACACTATTCTTACTAGAGAGCTTGCCAAGAGAGATTGTAGAGCTAGAGACCAGACTAGGTTTTGGTTAGGTTACCAGACCATGGACCACATCATGATGCTACATGCTATTATTAAGGAGGCTTGACACTACTCTATGAAAGTTTATTGTTGTTTCATAGACTTTTGTAAGGCATTTGACACCGTCCTGTGGGGAAGCCTTTTCCAAAGGCTCACAAACATTGGGATTTCAGATATCTTATTAACAACTATTATGAGGTTATATGAGAACATTATGGGTAGGTTCATGACTCCTAGGGTTTTCTCTATTCCTATCCAGAGAACTATTAGGGTGAAACAGGGTCACCCTCTTTCTCCTACACTGTTTGGCATCTATATTGATGAGATTGAGATCTTCCTTAGAGAGTCTATGCTCCTAGGTGATGGTTGCTACTTACACCAGGTTTTGATCTCCATTCTCCTTAATGTTGATGATGTGGTCATTTTAGCATCTTCTCCCAAGAGTCTTCAAAGGCTCCTAGATGGTTTGGGTTCCTTCTATGACTTGGGGCGTCTGACTATGAACCTGAGCAAGACTTAGGTTATGGTATTCAATTGACTAAAGAGCTTTGATCTACACTTTCACTTTCAAGGACATGAGATTGAGATTGCCTTTTCTTACACTTACCTCGGTGTCTAGTTCTTAGGGCATCACTTCACTATGAGGTCGGTCATCTAGCACAAAGTTAACAAGGGGATGTACTCCCTTGCTCTGTTAGAGAGATAGCGCTTTAGACACCACTTTGAGGACATGATGTCTAAGTTGTCCCTTCTAGACTCCTTGGTTAGATTGAAAATTCTTTATGGCTTAGTGGTATGGGGGTCATCTCTTCTTGACTCCTATTAGGCCTCTATTGAGCATGTTCAGGGTTTGCTTCTTTGGCACATTATCAGATGCCATAGATTCACCCCCCATGACATTATTATGGTAGAATTTAGAGCTCATCCTTTTAGACTGAGTGCCATTTTTTATCTAGTTTGGTTTCTTCACCGGCTTTGTGGCTTTGTAGATTCTACAAATGGTTGTCCAAGATATGCTGACTTGGCCTATTGCTCCTCTGTTGTTATTGCTACCTTGGATCCCTCCCCTAGATGTCAATGTTGGTACACTCAATTGACCTCTTTATTGAGCTCAATAGGAATTGATATAGATCACCTCCCTCCCTTCTAGTTTTCATTAGATGCTCCCACTCATCTCCTCCCATCACAATAGGAGTTGAATGGGCATTGGGCATATCAGGATAGACATTTACAAATAGTATATCATTGCAACCTGGTTGGGGGGTTACGTCCTAAGATGACTTTCTATGTTGAGCACTTCTTGGTTATCACTGATGGGATTATTACATGACCTAGCTACTTATCATGATGTTTGTGTCATGTCTTACACATCTCCCTTGGATTGTTTAGAGTTAGCTTCCACTAGTTATGGATTTAGACTAATCATCATATGAGCAAAGAAGATCAGATATATCGCTTATGCTCCTTGTCTAAGGCTGAGACTGAGACCCATTTCATGTTCCTCTACCCATCCTACTATGGGATTAGAGGGAGATTCTATTGTCTATTTAGACAGTGTAGTTCCCTAGTGGCTTTCTTTATGTATACTGATCATAGGTGTCTGGTGCTCTATCTCAAGGTTGTGATGCAGTTTTGGGACCACACTTTACAACCCTTGACCCCCTAGAAGGCCTTGGATCAGCCCCTCATCACAACCTTCTTCTCCCCCTTGTCTCTGATGCGGGGGGTTAAGTGGACCTCTAGCATGTCTAGTACCCCATGCCTGGCCACTCCAAATCAGTGAGACTGCACACCAGGTTTAATACTACTACTACTCTTACTCTTCAATGATACCACTCCCACAACTCACAATGATGGACTAGAGGTCTTTCCCAACTAGATCAGTCTCGTTCAGTGTTGGATTTCTTTCAGTGGAGGAAGGATCCCTAGTTCTTGTCTCCTTATTAGCTCATTTGTTGTTTTTTTCTTTTGTTTCTTGCTTTCTCTTTCCCAGACACCACTTAGTATTTTGTTGTCTATTGCTTCTTTGTTTGTATGCCCTTAGTCCCTTAGAGCCTTGGTGGTCTTTTTTTGGACATTAATAGATTTATCTTATCTTATCTTATTTGAATACTTGGCAGCTTAGGTTCCTTTATGCATGGTTTGCTATAAAAAAACTTAAAATTCTTTGTTTTGTTTCATGTATTTTGTACCAAGGTTTTCCTATAGGTTCCAAACTTAGGATTTTGGGGATTCTTTATCATCGATGCCCTTTTTGCAATTAATCAAAGAATTTCATGGGCATTTTTAGGTTTTTCCAAAGAGCTCAACATTTCTAGAACTAGATACATGAGCATTTTTGACCTATAAGACCTAAACAATTTACTTGGCATATGTCCTTATTAGGGGACCTAACCAAGTTTTCTAAAAATATATGTTCAAGTTTGGCATACTTTCAAGATGTAGATCCTTTTCACTATATGGAAAGATATAAATGCAGTCATTTCCAATCAAATTAATGTGGATGCTCATGTTTCTATAAACACTAAAGAAAGTATTTCTAATATAGTGATGTTATAGATTTGAGTGCAGGTAAATAAAGTTTCCTTGGGTGGTGGCCCACCTTCAAAAGCTTCTCGAGCATTACAAAAATGCCCCATGTATGGTGGCATGGGTGCCACCAACTGCTTCCTTTGATGACCACACCCCCCCTTCCACATAGATGCCACCATGATCACAACACCTTTTCTGACTTCTCATAGACCCTATTGTCCTAGGTCCCCCTCTACTCTTCAGATGGAGGCGGGAATGGGTGTCATCACCCCTCCGTCTCTCCTTCTTCCCATAGGTGTGGTTAGTCCCCTATTGTTGTTCCCATTACTCCTACTTTTGCTTCTGGGTGACCTTCCACCACCAATGACAAATGGTTTCCTCAGATGGCACTTTTAATTTTCTCCTCCTAGAGGGAAGAAAAAGAAAAAGAAATAAATGATGATGGTGGGTGGTCTCTTCCAAACTCACCTTATGGGCAGGGTGTGAAGCGGCCCTTAGATACCTCCACCATTGGTCACTCCAGATCTGTGTGACCCTGTAGGAATTATTTTCATCCTCATCTTCATCTTCATTAGTGTCATCCCACCAGTAGATTTCAAAGATAGCTACATGCTCTCCCCCACCTGGGTCTGTATCCCTCAGTGCTGGACTTCTTCCAGCCTAGGAAGAACCCTTAGTTTACATCTCATATCTAGTTCTCTTTCTCTTTTGTTTTCTTTCCTGACCACTATTTGGTGGTCTAATAGTTCTTTACTTCTTGTTCTATAAGTTTTCAATCCCATAGACCCTTGTTTGTCTCTCGTTGGACATTAATAATTTTATCTTATCTTATCTAACCCCACTTATGTATGAGATTTGATAATAAACAAGATCCTCCTCCCTTGGTTTGCAATACTCTTCTAGCTTGAGGGCTTTCAAAACTATTTCTTTCTAAATTAATAGTTGATTATTCTAGTTTTCCAATCTTGACATCGAGTGACTTTTGCATCTCCCAACCCTTTTTTGTGAATATGTAACTTTATATTTTTAATTTTTAATTTCATCAACTAAAATTCAAAAACTTTTAAACATATTTGATACTTTTTTCTTTTCTTTTTTCTATTAGATATAAGAGTTTCAGGAAATACAAAGCAACCAAAGTACCACCACAAAAATCAACAAGGAGGCCAAGCCTCACTAAGGAAGAACATAATTAGATGTACAACATAACAAAAAGAGGAGAAGAAGGACTATCTAACTAAGAAAATCATATTAATTGACCACCCAAGCAATCCAACCTAAGGGACCCTCCATCCAAATGACACTTTTACGTTCTTGAATCTGCATCAGCCTGAATAATTCTTCTTTTCTAGCATTCACTTTCTTACTAATTTCTCTATTTATCCTAATGCAAGCTTGCTCAAAAGTTTGCAGATCATCTAGGGTTCTATGCCATTGGTATCCATGCTTCAACTCATAATAGAAAAAAGCAACATGCCCATCATGAAGGAACCTTCTCATCTTGTCTCGCTCGATCAGCATAGTAGTTTGCACCTGCAAAGATATTTTAAAATAAGTGAGTTTTAGAAAAAAAACCTTAGTAAGATCCCTCAGCTTACCTTGGTACCTTTCCTCATTCCTGCACTTCCAGATTTTCCAAAGAATGTTAGACGACAACATATTCCAAAATAAATTGGTATCTTTAGGAAGACCATTAATATGACTAGTGATAATATCAAGAATATTATCATCAATAGGATAAACAATGCCGAAAATTCTTCATATTTCTCTAGAAAAAGTACAATCTAAAAGAATATGTCTACCAGTTTCAGGAACTCTGCATAAATTACAAATATCAAAATTAAATAAATCTCTCTTAATAGGCAGCTTGTCCAACATGACTAACCATCTAAAGCATCTAATTTTAGGCTCAACAAAATTCTTCTACAAGATATCAAAGTATTTTTTCCAAACATCAACATCATAAGAAGAGTACCAAACAACATTAACATGATCAATAATATCCATATTACAATCAAGGATTCTGTATATATTCTTAGCCTTAAACAGATTTGTGACAACTCCACTAGGCTAGTTACATTTAAGCTACCTTTGAGAATCAACATGGCATATAGTGGGAAGACCATTAACAACTTGCACAATCATGTTATGAGTTATTTTATGGGAATCAGGGATATCATATTCATTTTTAAGCTCATCCCAAGGAGTGATTTGATTATGCTCAAAGAGGTCTATGAACTGTTTAATACCTTTCTTAGCACACAGTCTGGCAGAACACCCTTGGGTAAGGGCCAAAGGTTTACCATTTAGGTGAAGATTCCACCAAATGGATCTTTCACCATGGAGTTGATTATTAGAATGAAAATCCTTGTTAGTGATTAATTTCCTAACATGGTCCCAAGCCTTCCAAATAGATTTGAAAACTGCAGAACCTTGGACCATGACAAGAAAATTACCGATAATGAGGTCGCAAAAGGGGAGATTAGTCCAACATTTGGCTTTCTTAGGAACACCCCTCTCAATTTTGTTTCTAACCAACACTTTCCAAGGATAGTCACCCTCCATGGATTGAAAAATCCATTTGGCAGATAGGGCAATACCCTAAATTCTTAAATCCTTTAGCCCAAGTCCCCAAGGGCCTTGTCAATGTGGCACCAAGCTCACTTAATAGAATGAATTTTATTATTACCCTTCCCATCAAACCAAAGAAATTGTCTGATGGACTTCTGAATTTCAACAATCTGATAATTGTTAAAAATCTAGGTAGAGGAATAGTAAATGGTGTAAAAGGACAACATCTTCTAGCAAACCTGAATTTTGCCTACCAGAGATAATGCCCTATTATGCCATTTGTTAAGCTTCTTATCAATCTTCTCTTTAACCCATGACCACATATCTTTGAGGGCAGGTTCCACCAAGAAAGGGATACCATGATATCTAGTGATCTTATTGGGGCCTCCCCATTGAAAATTCTATTGAGTAAACCAATCTAGGGGCTACACATCCCACCCCAAACAAGTTGATTTAGCTTGAGATATTTTAGCCCTAGATATAGAACAAAAAAAAATGATTTTATATTGGAAAGCCTTAAAATTACTTTCTGAAAGCTCAAAGAACAATGCGGTATCATCCACAAACTGGCAATGGATGAGCTCTTCATCATTAGGCAAATAGATACCTCTGACATCAAGAGACAAGGAATTATCTCTAAGAATATAGTAAAGAGCCTCTAAAGCAATCACAAAAAGAGATGGTGCCAGAGGGCACCCTTGTCTAATGGATATCCCTAGGAAAAAAGGAGTAGAGAGAACACTGTTAACTTCAACCTTAGCAAAAGCATCGCTAAGAAGCACCTGCACAGTATTACAAAAGGAGGAAGGGAAACCGAAGGCCTCTAACATCATAAGAATAAACCTCCATTCAACCCTATCATAAACCTTCTCAAAATCCAAAAGAAGCATTGCTGAGTTTTGGTGTGAGCATTTAGACCACTCCATGGCTTCCCAACTAGTTATGAGATTCTCGAGAATATATCTACCATTGATGGAACCAACTTGGGTAGAGTTAACAAATTTAGGAAGAATATTGGCTAACCTAAGAGCCATAATTTTAGCTAAAATCTTATATGACACATTAAGAAGGGTAATCGACCTCCAATTCCTAATGAGGGTCTTATCTTTGTCCTTGGGGAGGAGCTTAATGATCCCTCTATTAACATCCTGTCCCAAGGAGCCAATAGACAAAGCTTCAGAGTATAAGTCATGGAGATCCGTACATATCCAACTGATATTGGATTTATAGAACTCAATAGGAAAACCATCAGGGCCTAGGGCCTTATCATTATTGAGAGCCTCTATAGCTCCCTCAATCTCTTTAATAGAAATATCTTTAACAAGCTGTCATGTCCCCAAATTTTGGTGACAGTTCGATTTAATTAATTTAATTAATACTGGTTGTCCAAGGACGACTAATTAATTATTTTAATTAAATAAATAAATAACTTTATATTTAATAAAGTGACTTGGATTATAAAAATATTTAATAAAGTCACTTGAGGGATAAGATCAAAAATGTTCTAGAAGTCTCTGGAGAGGATGGAGAGAAAAGAATAAATAGGCACCCCGGGGCTCCATTCGAATCAGGCAGTTGATTATCTCTCTTTGATTTTCAGATTGTGATTCAATCACGGGTGCATTGTGGAACCTAGGGTTTTTGCAATTGTCACAGTTGGCCATTGAGAACAATAAATCTCAATTGGTGCGCAATTTTGAGGGTGTGAAATATCATCTGAATTATTGTAGATTGGAGGTGACATTCAGTCATTTCATCAGGGCAGAATTTGTGGCCTGAGACCAAGTTTGGAGGATCATTTCGAGAATTGATATTCGAAGTTTTGCAAGTTTTGAAGTTCACCATTTTTACCCGAATCTGTTGACAGAAGAGTAAGGAGATTTCGTCAGCATTCTAACCAACCCAAGCAAGATCTATAAACACTCACCAATTACTGAACACGTGGGGTCAGAAGGTTTGAATTTTTAAAGGAGATTGCAAGTAGCGATTTATCTCTAGCAATCAAGTTTGGGATACCTAGGTCGGGCGTCTTTACTCAAGAGTTTTTCATCATTAGAGGTCTAGCAGTTATCACAGGATTGGAGATTTGTGGGGTTTTTTTCCCAAATTACCGACTTAGTATTTCCGCACACAGAGGACATGAATAATATTAATGACAGGTAACAACGATAATGCGTTTTCTTTCATTGTTTGAGGATCCATGAAATTCGCGGGAAAAGGGAAGTCGTGGGTGTAGGTATAACCTCCGTTGCAGCTCTTAAGCTTTTTGCAACTTCAAGCCCCACTCCGCTCCATTTGTAAGGTCTGTTTCCCGATTCAGTATCTTCGCAAGCAGAAGACGAGATTCATTAAAAACTTGGGTGACAAACGCTACCCAATACCAAGCCAAAGGCGGAAAGAATTAATTGATAAAGGAGTCGTTTCTGATATATTAGATCGCACAGCATTGGTAGGCAGTGTCCAAGGTGATTCGACTTCAAGGAAACATGTTGCACAATCCGCCAGCGATGTGAGTAAAAAGATCATTAGAGGGCCGGTGAGTATCGAAAGGCGAAGCGTCTGCAAGTGCCAAAACCGACTTACAGCCTAAGATTGAAGAGGAACACGCAGAGGAGATCGAAACAGGAGAGCATAATAATCTGCGGTTTAGATAATACCAACAATGAGCATGTTATAGGAGATAATTGCCAAGTGCGGGTTTCATTATTGATGGCAAGGTTTTTGTTCTTGGGAATATGAGGTTCTATAACTTCTGGAGTTTGAATTGGAGGTGGTCCAGGTGAGCATGCTGCACCGAGGAATTTAAGGCATAGATTCCCTGATGTTCTCAAGCTCAATGTGGACTTATTCAAAGAGCTCGGCAAGATTCCAGTTAGTTTATTGTTTTCCAGGTCTAATAAGCGGAGATTTGTCAGACTTCCTAGGCTCTCTAGGACTGCTCCATGAAAATTGTTATTCTTCATGTCCAGAGCTTGCAGGCTTGTTAATGTACTCAGATCTGGAATCTCTGCGTTTAGTCTGTTGAAGCTGAGATTCAATGTTTGAAGTTTAGATAAAGCGCCAAAGTTTTGGATCTGTCTAGTGAGCGAGTTATAGTGTAAGACCTTGTTATTACATTTGAAGTTTGATCTTCTCTAAAAATTATGGGTTTCTCGATTATCATTATTACACTCATAATTTAGTGGCCTTTAGAGTAAGGGCTTCAGGGCTTGTTGGCTAACTGTTTGACGAATTGCCACAGTACAATATTGGGATTTAGTGACCTTTTTAGCCAGGGTTATTTCAGTGGTATCAGAGCTGAAGTATAAAGAGTTTTTTTTGGTGCTGGAGAAAGCAATAACCTGTCAGGGTTATTTTAGTGGTATCAGAGCCATTTTCTTGCCATCCTGTGGGGACCGAATTACATGAGTGATTAGCACTCTACTTCAACCAAGATGGATAGGTACAGCACAAAGTCTCCAAGGACACAATCTCGGACAAGTAATAGACGCAGTATTCAGAGTCAGAATTGTGGAAAGGAGGACTATTCAGGCATTCAGGATGAGCTCAGAAAAATCAAACATAACATGTCTGAACTGTTGGTTAAACACCACCGTATGCTTGACAGGCTATCCGTCCTAGCTAAGGTGAATAAATCAACTGGATTTCATTTTGACAAATCTTCTCACAAAGCGTTGACTGATACAATGAGAGATGCTACTAGGAACCTTAATGAGGAGTTCGAGAAACAAGTGTGCAACCAGTCAGAGACTTCAATTCGGTCACAGGAAGAAGTGGTGAAGGATATTACGCTGATGGATAGTAACTATCAACTTGACACTCAAGTTGAGACAGTTGAATACGAGTTTCCCAAAGGTGATGTCTCATGTACTCAGGGTAGTTTGGTTCCGACAAGCAATGATTACAGTGAAGTGAGTTCAGATGATGATGAAGATGTCATTGTGCATGGTGATGAGATACCTGGTGAAAATGAGCAGACATCGAGCATTTATGATTTTGCTGACAGAGAGTACCAGGCTCAGTTAGATGCTTTGTCACATGAGGATGAGAATGGCAGTACTTCACATGATTTGTCTAGCCAGCTGAAGGTAAGCAAAGATAGTATTGTGGCTTCTTTATCTCATCATGACAGGATGCAGGAGATGTTAGAAGAGCACATCCAGATGATTCAGTTACAAGGAAGACATAAGGGAGTTCAGGCAAAAACTTCTTGTTGTGACTTACATGCAATTGGTGAAGGAATGGGAATGACGAAGTTGAGCTATTTGCATCTTCTATCAGACCGTGATCATCTTCTAAGCCTTGCCAAAGACTATTCAGATGCCTTGAGGAGGAAGGAGGAGGAAGTTGTCAAGCTTTCTTGCGAGCTTGAGGACACTCGAGCAACTTTGGCATTACAGGACTGGGAGAGAAATGAGAATGAGCATGGCATGGAGCTAAGTTTAATTTCATCTGGTACGTCTAACACTCAGCTTTCTACACTTGACGGATCATATATGGTAGCTGATAATGTTATGAGTTCATCTTGCATTCACATCCAGGATACAAGGGCAATGGCAGACAGGTATGTGAAGTTAGTTGGTATTGGTCACATTACTCAGGTAAGGAGTTTGCTTGAGTTACCTGTTGTTTCTTGTTTACGGATATGGACTCGAGAACGTTTCAGCAGCATTTGGGATTCAGTTAACTGGAGATCTTTAACACTTAATGGTAGCAATGATTGTCTAAGTGCTATTATGGATTTGATTAGCAGAGTATACGGTGTTGTCTTTCCTTGTGCCAGCAGAACATCCGATGTTGGTATTAGTTTTTATACACCGGTATTGGGCTTGGTTCATATATTAAGATGAGCCTTCTTGCTGAAAGCTGTTGGAGATTTTTCATATTTGCCAGTGTGTACGGATGAGTCCCAGGATCATTTTGGCCTTGATGACATCCAGGAGGATGAAATGGACAGTTTTGAAGACACAGCTTCTTTGACAGTTTCTTTGGGTACAGAAGAGCTTGACAGCAGTACTACAATTTTTGACAATTTGGATATTGATATGGACCTTGGAGATGATTCACGAGGTTTGGATGTTAATATTGAGGACACTCCTTTAAGAGCTCCAGAAGAAGATTGTTGGAGATAGTTCAGCCAAAGCCATCATGTGGTTAGCCAGTTGAAAGTTAGTGAGCGAGACATTGCTATCGCTTGTGAGCATTTTGATACTGCTCGTTAGTTGTTGGCTGTTACTGGTTGGGGTTCTTCTATGACAGATGAGTCCAACGGTGGTTACTTTTCTTTGGCAGAGATTCATGCCTTGCGTGAAGCTGTTCGAATTTTGAAGCAAGATTATTTACGATTGGTAGCCGACCATGATCACTTGGTTGAGTGGGGAAGTACAGCATATGAGGCACTCTTGGATCGTGAAGAGGAGGTGAGTGAGCTTTCCCAGGAGCTCATAGCGACTACTGAGGCTTTAGAGGACACACGGCGGGATCTACAGAAGTCGCAGTTTCAGTTGAAGGAGGTGACCGTGGAGTTGGAGGATTTGCAGTCAAAACCAGCCCCAGACCCAGTTCATTTGACTACTGAGGTGGATGATGGTAAGTACACTTCTGCAGTTACTACTAAGGAGCATATTGTTGAGGCTGACACACATATTCAGGATTTGGTAGTAGCTGGTTCTAATGAGTTCGGGATACCGGTAGAGTCTAGTTTCCAGATTGATTCTTCTCAGATAGCTGATAGTGCGGTACAGTTGAGTACGCCACCCTTACAGGAGGACCAGTTGTGGTGTAAAGGAGAGTATGTTAATGTTTCCTCATATAATTTTTACTGCACTGAACCGTTCATGGAGTATTTTCTGGATAGTGCATGTGTTCATTTGGACTCGCATAAAGTGACAGAAGGTGTTCTCATCCATGATACTAGTGTTATTTGTAGATTGGTTGAGAAGATTATAGGGGTCCTTTCTACTATGCTACCTCATAGGGGTCTCGAGGAGGGGTTTGTTGAGCAGAATGCACAGGGACCTATCCAACCTACAGTCACTCAGAGTCAGAGATTGGAGCCATATGTTGATTACCAGTTCAGTGATGATGAGCTAGCAGCAAAATTTGGAGGTTCTTACCGGCATTATACGGTAGGGTACGCTCATCATTTCTCTTTTGACACAGAGATAGAAGATTTTATTTCACGCAGATGTAGATTGGCTCCAATTTCTTACCATCCATTAGGGGATAGATTGGCACCATCTTTTGAAAATAAAACTGGTAGTAGCAAGTTACTCGGCCTGCAGCATCGACACGCCCAGAGCAGTTTTTCAAAGATTGGATTTGATGGCAGTAATTCAAGTACCTATGGCTGTTGTCATATTTACAGTACAATTGGGTGTAGGTGTCTTTTTGACAGGGGCTTGAGTTTTGATAGAGTTGATGTTTCAGTTGGCTTGAGTTCCGCAGAATGTTTTCTTCTACCGGCATCTACAGTTGGTTTTCAGATGATTTCATCAGAAGTGTCAGTTGTTTGGATGTTGAGTACAGTTTCTCAGTTACTGGTATTGATGATTTCTCCATGGAAGTATGATGCGGATTGGGATGATACACAGATTTACATTTGGGATCCAGGCAGCCTGATTGGGTCATGGTTCAGCCATTGCTTGGGGACAAGCAATTTCAGGAAGGGCGGACTGTCATGTCCCCAATTTTTGGTGACAGTTCGATTTAATTAATTTAATTAATACTGGTTGTCCAAGGACGACTAATTAATTATTTTAATTAAATAAATAAATAACTTTATATTTAATAAAGTGACTTGGATTATAAAAATATTTAATAAAGTCACTTGAGGGATAAGATCAAAAATGTTCTAGAAGTCTCTGGAGAGGATGGAGAGAAAAGAATAAATAGGCACCCCGGGGCTCCATTCGAATCAGGCAGTTGATTATCTCTCTTTGATTTTCAGATTGTGATTCAATCACGGGTGCATTGTGGAACCTAGGGTTTTCGCAATTGTCACAGTTGGCCATTGAGAACGATAACTCTCAATTGGTGCGCAATTTTGAGGGTGTGAAATATTATCTGAATTATTGTAGATTGGAGGTGACATTCAGTCATTTCATCAGGGCAGAATTTGTGGCCTGAGGCCAAGTTTGGAGGATCATTTCGAGAATTGATATTCGAAGTTTTGCAAGTTTTGAAGTTCACCATTTTTACCCGAATCTGTCGGCAGAAGAGTAAGGAGATTTCGTCAGCATTCTAACCAACCCAAGCAAGATCTATAAACACTCACCAATTACTGAACACGTGGGGTCAGAAGGTTTGAATTTTTAAAGGAGATTGCAAGCAGCGATTTATCTCTAGCAATCAAGTTTGGGATACCTAGGTCGGGCGTCTTTACTCAAGAGTTTTTCATCATTAGAGGTCTAGCAGTTATCGTAGGATTGGAGATTTGTGGGGTTTGTTTCCCAAATTACCGACTTAGTATTTTCGCACACAGAGGACATGAATAATATTAATGATAGGTAACAGCGATAAGGCGTTTTCTTTCATTGTTTGAGGATCCGTGAAATTCGCGAGAAAAGGGAAGTCGTGGGTGTAGGTATAACCTCCGCTGCAGCTCTTAAGCTCTGTGCAAATTCAAGCCCCGCTCCGCTCCATTTGTAAGGTCTGTTTCCCGATTCAGTATCTCCACAAGCAGAAGACGAGATTCATTAAAAACTTGGGTGACAAACGCTACCCAATACCAAGACAAAGGCAGAAAGAATTAATTGATAAAGGAGTCGTTTCTGATATATTAGATCGCACAGCATTGGTAGGCGGTGTCCAAGGTGATTCGACTTCAAGGAAACATGCTGCACAATCCGCCAGCGATGTGAGTAAAAAGATCATTAGAGGGCCGGTGAGTATCAAAAGGCGAAGCGTCTGCAAGTGCCAAAACTGACTTACAGCCTAAGATTGAAGAGGAACATGCAGAGGAGATCGAAACAGGAGAGCATAATAATCTGTGGTTTAGATAATACCAACAACGAGCATGTTATAGGAGATAATTGCCAAGTGCGAGTTTCATTATTGATGGCAAGGTTTTTGTTCTTGGGAATCTGAGGTTCTGTAACTTCTGGAGTTTGAATTAGAGGTGGTCCAGGTGAGCATGCTGCACCAAGGAATTTAAGGCATAGATTCCCTGATGTTCTCAAGCTCAATGTGGACTTATTCAAAGAGCTCGGCAAGATTCTAGTTAGTTTATTGTTTTCCAGGTCTAATAAGTGGAGATTTGTCAGACTTCCTAGGCTCTCTGGGACTGCTCCATGAAAAATGTTATTCTTCATGTCCAGAGCTTGCGGGCTCATTAATGTACTCAGATCTGGAATCTCTGCGTTTAGTCTGTTGAAGCTGAGATTCAATGTTTGAAGTTTAGATAAAGCGCCAAAGTTTTGGATCTGTCTAGTGAGCGAGTTATAGTGTAAGACCTTGTTATTACATTTGAAGTTTGATCTTCTCTAAAAATTATGGGTTTCTCGATTATCATTATTACACTCATAATTTAGTGGCCTTTAGAGTAAGGGCTTCAGTGCTTGTTGGCTAACTATTTGACGAATTGCCACAGTACAATATTGGGATTTAGTGACCTTTTTAGCTAGGGTTATTTCAGTGGTATCAGAGCTGAAGTATAAAGAGTTTTTTTTGGTGCTGGAGAAAGCAATAACCTGTCAGGGTTAGTATAAAGAGTTTTTTTTGGTGCTGGAGAAAGCAATAACCTGTCAGGGTTATTTCAGGATACCACTAAAATAACCTTGGCTAAAAAGGTCACTAAATCCCAATATTGTACTGTGGCAATTTGTCAAACAGTTAGCGAACAAGCACTGAAGCCCTTACTCTAAAGGCCACTAAATTATGAGTGTAATAATGATAATCGAGAAACCCATAATTTTTAGAGAAGATCAAACTTCAAATGTAATAACAAGGTCTTACACTATAACTCGCTCACTGGACAGATCCAAAACTTTGGCGCTTTATCTAAACTTCAAACATTGAATCTCAGCTTCAACAGACTAAACGCAGAGATTCCAGATCTGAGTACATTAACGAGCCTGCAAGCTCTGGACATGAAGAATAACAGTTTTCATGGAGCAGTCCCAGAGAGCCTAGGAAGTCTGACAAATCTCCGCTTATTAGACTTGGAAAACAATAAACTAACTGGAATCTTGCCGAGCTCTTTGAATAAGTCCACATTGAGCTTTAGAACATCAGGGAATCTATGCCTTAAATTCCTCGGTGCAACATGCTCACTTGGACCACCTCCAATTCAAACTCCAGAAGTTACAGAACCTCAGATTCCCAAGAACAAAAACCTTGCCATCAATAATGAAACCCGCACTTGGCAATTATCTCCTATAACATGCTCATTGTTGGTATTATCTAAACCGCAGATTATTATGCTCTCCTGTTTCGATCTCCTCTGCGTGTTCCTCTTCAATCTTAGGCTGTAAGTCAGTTTTGGCACTTGCAGACGCTTCGCCTTTCGATACTCACCGGCCCTCTAATGATCTTTTTACTCACATCGCTGGCGGATTGTGCAGCATGTTTCCTTGAAGTCAAATCACCTTGGACACCGCCTACCAATGCTGTGTGATCTAATATATCAGAAACGACTCCTTTATCAATTAATTCTTTCCGCCTTTGGCTTGGTATTGGGTAGCGTTTGTCACCCAAGTTTTTAATGAATCTCGTCTTCTGCTTGCGGAGATACTGAATCGGGAAACAGACCTTACAAATGGAACGGAGCGGGGCTTGAAGTTGCACAGAGCTTAAGAGTTGCAGCGGAGGTTATACCTACACCCACGACTTCCCTTTTCCCACGAATTTCACGGATCCTCAAACAATGAAAGAAAACGCCTTATCGCTGTTACCTGTCATTAATATTATTCATGTCCTCTGTGTGCGGAAATACTAAGTCGGTAATTTGGGAAACAAACCCCACAAATCTCCAATCCTGCGATAACTGCTAGACCTCTAATGATGAAAAACTCTTGAGTAAAGACGCCCGACCTAGGTATCCCAAACTTGATTGCTAGAGATAAATCGCTGCTTGCAATCTCCTTTAAAAATTCAAACCTTCTGACCCCACGTGTTCAGTAATTGGTGAGTGTTTATAGATCTTGCTTGGGTTGGTTAGAATGCTGACGAAATCTCCTTACTCTTCTGCCGACATATTCGGGTAAAAATGGTGAACTTCAAAACTTGCAAAACTTCGAATATCAATTCTCGAAATGATCCTCCAAACTTGGCCTCAGGCCACAAATTCTGCCCTGATGAAATGACTGAATGTCACCTCCAATCTGCAATAATTCAGATGATATTTCACACCCTCAAAATTGCGCACCAATTGAGAGTTATCGTTCTCAATGGCCAACTGTGACAATTGCGAAAACCCTAGGTTCCACAATGCACCCGTGATTGAATCACAATCTGAAAATCAAAGAGAGATAATCAACTGCCTGATTCGAATGGAGCCCCGGGGTGCCTATTTATTCTTTTCTCTCCATCCTCTCCAGAGACTTCTGGAACATTTTTGATCTTATCCCTCAAGTGACTTTATTAAATATTTTTATAATCCAAGTCACTTTATTAAATATAAAGTTATTTATTTATTTAATTAAAATAATTAATTAGTCGTCCTTGGACAACCAGTATTAATTAAATTAATTAAATCGAACTGTCACCAAAAATTGGGGACATGACACACGCACAACAATATCATCCGAGTCCAACTTTTTAGGAATAACCATTTTGCATTTATTTCTTAAAGACTTAGCCTGAGAGGAGTCCTCTGAAGTAAAATATATGTAATACTTTAAAACATATCATTTAAAAAAATAAAAAATTCAATAGCTTTTAAAATTTTATAATCTAAATTAGTTTCCAAAGCTTCTTGATATTACCATTAAAACAATCCTATACATTTATTTAAATCTATAAAAAAATAGAAGACGTAATAAAAATTAGTTTAAAATTCTCTTTCATTTATCGTAAATTCCAAATCTTATTCATTTTCTTCATATTTAAGATAAAAAAACTTTTTAAAAAACTTAATTATATAATAACGGAACATTAAAATTAATATTGAATTATGACAAACGTATATAAAAACTCACTTCCTAAATCCCTTATGAAGCAAACCCTTACGCAACGATCGTCTCCAAGAGTGGACCAATATTAGATTGTGAACCGGATTTTACTAGATTTAGAGGGAGGATATTATCCATATAGAGAAATTTTGGCGGTAACCGGGAAAAATGTATTTACTATTTTTCGCGGAACCGCTATTCTTCCTGGTGCTTTGCTGTCGCATAAAACTTTTATAAAGTTTATACCGGGCTAACACGTTAATTTCATTTTTATTCGCTCACCGTCAAAGAAAGGTGACAGGTGTCGACACGACTTTCATGCATACCTCTGACCCACGTAAAGGAGAGAAAACTCACGTTTGTTTACGTGCTAGGCAAAACTTTGTCCATCCTAACCATAGAACATATTATTAGTTCCTGTATACTATTCCATCCATTAGATGCAATAGTACTTTCCAAATCACCAATCAAATTAAATATTTTTTTAATCATATCTACATGTACTATAGTTTAAAAAATTTCTTCTATTAAATTATTTTTCTTTAACAAAATACATTAACGTTTTAAGGTATAATTTGAATTTTTTATATTTGATATATATTATAAAATATATAACTTTTATGTACTATAGTAGACTAAATAGAAAAATATACAATAATTACATTTATAAATGGTATAGCTTGATTTTTAATGAAGAATTTAACTATAGTTATCTTCAATCTAATAATATTTTTTATTGTTAATATTGATTTTATCTTTTTAAATACTTAAATATACCAATTATTTTTTCCAAATAAACTTTTCTTAATATTTGAATTTTAACGAATTTAAAAACCAATTTTACTCTTAATTTATATTTGAATTAATTTAACTAAAATTTTATGTATTTTCCTTTTTTTAAAATTTTTTTTAATATAGTAATTGAATGTCTAATTTATTCAATTTTAATTTTGATTGTGAATTAAGTTTTAAACTTATTCACTCTCACTATCCATCTTCCCTTCTATTTCCAAATCATTTTTCACCATATATATCCATCTATCTCCTTTATATCTATGTCTCCCTTCCTATATCTCTATATCTATCTTTTAAACTTAATTTATCTCCGTTTCTTCCTCTATCTCTATATTTCTATCTCCTCATCTCTCCACCTCTTTATGTGCCATTTATTTTGATTTTTTTATATTTAGATTACTCTTCTCTAATTCTCGCCCTCGCTCTTTATATATTTTTATCTATTTATCTCTTTCTTCCTCTCTACTTTGTAATCCTATATTTTCCTCTCCTCTCCATATTCCTTCTCACCCATCCCTATCTCCTTACCTATCTCCCCCTCTTCCTAAACATGTTCACAAAGAAACCTAATTATCTCATTGATTTAGAGGATTAGTTTCAATGATGATCAAATCCTTATAATATGCAAACCAATCATTTCAAAATATATAATAACATTTCAATTATTTAAATTTATATTTAGAGTGCAATAAATAAATTATTTACTATTAGTTACCTCTCTCTCCATATACACCAACTTCCCTTCCACTCTAACTATTGGTAGGAACTTTGACACATTGCATCTCTTGTTTTCTTTTTCCTTTTAAGTCAAACATATATTCTATGCATAAAGATTTTAGTTCCCAATGTTCATTGGGTTCTAAAATTGTATCATAGAAGGTTTGAACTATATATGATTGTAAGTTTATGTTTTTGAGAATATATATATATATATATATAACATTTTTAAATTTTTTTTTTCTTTGATAGTAAAATGTTATAGAGATGATTTATAATTCATTTATGTTCTTTATAATGATGTTTCATTATAATAAACAAATTTATATTAAAAAATAATTTTGGTTTTTTTTTTTTTCAAACATCTTTAAATTCTAAATTGTGATTAATAATAATTTATTTATTTTTTGATTGATAAGAGGCTCACAATTTACAGTTGTGTTGTAGACTCTTCCCTTAAACTATGATTAATATGATTCTAGATTAATATCTATATATTTCCCCTTTTAAAATGAAATTATTCTTATTGTATGCACATTAGCCTTCTAAAATAATAAACAATATCTCTACTTTCTCAAAAAATAAAAATAAATTATAATATGCTTTAATAAATGACTTTGTTGAAATTTATAAATTATTGTTTTAAAATATTTACAAGGTGGAAAATATATATATTTTTAAAATAAGAAGTTTATGAAACAAACATGATTAACAAACTAGATTTCTATTAGTTTTATTTAGAAAGTTGTTCATAATTGTATTTCACATTACTAGTAAACAAATTAGAGAACACAATATTTTAGATTTAATTAGGCTAGAACTGAGTTAGTTTTGTGATCGCAAAATTAAATATAAAAGTTGACTCTCTAAATTAAAAATTCAAACTTAATACATTGTCCATTATTTCACTAATAGTTGAACTCACAAACAATTGTGCTTCTTTGAATGTTATTTTTTAAGATTTTCATACATCAAAAATTATCCAAGGCTTATGCTATGTCTTTTATAGAACATTATCAAAAAATTGTATAAACACACATTACTTTAGCCCCATTATGAAACCTTTGAATTAGTTTTTCAAACATATCGAATTGAATTAAGGTCAAACTCATGAATAGATGACCTTTACAGTTCACCAAATTTTTTAAAAGTGTTTGTAAGTAGTGTGAATCCTTACAAAAAATTTTCCATAAAAATACTAAGATCAATGATTTCAAACAAGTCTTATTCTCTTTCAATTCATTTTTTTAAACTTCTTAGACTTCTAACATTTGAACAATTATACAATTGTCAATAACAATTCATAAACATAAATCTAATTGAAAAAAAAATGAAATACCAATTTGGAAACATGAAAATAAATAAACTAAATATAATTAAATGGTGCATTCTAAAATCAAAATTAAAAAAATCATAAATTTATATCAAATTATATATTCAAAAACTTAAGTTAAGAAACCTTACAATATTACATGTAATAGATAAATAATTCTCATATGTAATTTTTGGCTCCCAAATTCAACCAATTCTTAAATTTTAAATTATTTAATTTTAAACATTAGATTCCAAATCCTAAATTGTATCTGTTGGGTGGCCGTTTCACACAAGGTCAATGGCAGGAATCCCTTACAAAATTCCTCTCTTGAAAAGCTAATCTTTTGGGATTAACTCCAAGGTTCATTATTTGTCTTACGATGTACCAAAATCTGCTCAGTTGAAGATAAATGTGATTGTTCACTAGGAGGCCTTTGCTGGTTCTACTATGATCTCGTAATGAAGTAAATCTATTTTTTGTCTCAAAATAACACACAAAAGAACAATATTTTTTGTATTTTCTATTTTTTCAATGAATGCAATTCTAATAGTGCAACTAAAATGAGTTCCTATTCTAACAAGGGGTTAGCAAAGAAAATAACAAAACTGAAAGCAAATAACATGAAATTGAAATCCTAAACAGACATAAGCTACAAAAAACAACATGTCGCAAGTTAAACTTTCAAAGAAATTGGTAGAAACCAATGAAAATAGGGGCAACACTTCCTAGAATCCACTGATGCAATCATTGGTGAGAAAGTTTATCAATCATATGATATTTCACCCTTCATCAAATCGTAAGGCCACGAAAAGTGTGCTCATGCAAGACAACAGGCTATGTAGACATGATTTGATGATCTCTTCTCAATCTCATTATGTCAAAGGAATTTGTAAATCTATAGCAAACACCAGAACTAAAAGATTGCACAATGAGAAACAATGCAATAAACTTTTGGCTCAATCACAATTCCATGAACAAAATTCACCAAACAATGACACATTAAGGCAAGAATCACTACACTCCGAATGCGAGCACCAAAAGAATAATTTCATTGCATAATAATGGTAGTCCTTGTAACATTTTACAATGAGGTATTTATAAGAAATCATCTCCTCAATTTGTGTTGAGAGTGAGAGATGTCTTCATGTAATAAAATGCTTTTAAAACATTAAAACAAACTAAATATATACAGACAAACAATTAATCTGGTGCTTAGAGGGACACCGTCCATATTTTACTCATTAATTGGGATGCATGAGCACTTTACAATTCAAAAATAGAGAAAACATGAGAGAGAAAGTAGGAGGAAGCCATTAGTCAAAGTGGAAGTGCATGGAGGCATAAAAAATAGAAGCTAGTCCTTCACTAGGCATGTGTCAAAGTTAAACTATTGTCAGAATGCATTCTCGATGCATGGAAGGTGCTATTTTTGGAACAAGTAGTTAACTGTCAGTGCACCTCTGAATTGCAGAGCTACAGACCTATGTACCTATGTACCTGTGGACCTACAAACCTCGACAGGGTCCAAAATCTCAAAATTCTACTAAGTGTCAAAATTGAAATTATGGCATCTGGGTTTTATTCTTCTTCATCCCAAAGCTATGTTTGGATCTTTGCCCTTGAATTTCTCTATCATCTCAATTATCTTAGCCACATTTGGAAGATCTAAAGCTTCATACTTGTCCTTGACCTTCTATCTATAGTTGTCCACCTCAATTCGAGTCTCTACAAAATCTTCGAGTCTAGTGTCCAACTCTAACATGGCTTCTCCTGTCCTAAAGGCCTGTTGGATGTCCTCATCATCAACAACCTCTACAAAAATTTTCCCAAAGTTTTCCACTATTGTCTCTATAGGTAACAACCTCTCTCATTCTTCATCTTCAAAAATATCCAAGCATGCATCACTATAGTGTCTTTCTACTTCCAAAATCAGCGCTCAGGCTTGGTCCTTAAGCTGATGAATCTCCTCATATAATGTCTCCATTACTTTATTTCTATCTGCTATTTTCTCTATCCAATCATTAATCAAATCCAATTCTTCTCTGGTAAATGCATCAATCAAAACCCAATATCTTTTGCCCTTTATGGCTTGTAGAGTCTGCAAATCCTTACTCTAGGCTCATACTTCATCCATAATACTAAAGTCCTACTTCAAAATTGCTTTGATCTTGTTCATGTTCTCCTATGTAGCATGCAGTAACTTCAGATTCCCGATGATGATGGTAACACCTTTCTCCTCAAAACTTTGTCGCCATTCCTGACAAGATCTCAAAAATGGATCTAATTATACACCTCCCCCTTCTCTAAGTACAATGTTCAAAGTATGCTCAGGGTTTTCAAGATCAAGAGGACCAATGACTTTGGCTAGATATCCTTTTACGATCTCAACTTTCCTTCAAAGTACTCAGAGTTCAATCTCATCTTGTTCCATATGCTTAAGGACCTTTTTGACTCCCATAGTCATCATTTGTCAGGTTGAATCCTGTGTAGGTCTTCCCAACAGAACATCCTTCATTTCATAATCCTTGAGGCTAATGCTTTTTGCATCTGCACCTTTAGGAGGGAGAGCCACTTATGCAAATAAATCCTAGTTTTTCATGGTGGTGACAAATGCTAATGGTATTGCCTCATGCGGTGGAGACTTAGGTTTGTTCAAAATCTCTGCAATATAACAAATGTCATCCTCTGATGCATAGAACTAAGGCTTAGCACTTCTCATTATCTCCTTTCGAAACCATCTTAGGATATGTTTTCCTATGGATCTAGCTCTTGATGACAAAGGGGTGTCTTCAACTACCTCCTTCCCTTTATCACTCTTGCTCGGAGTCATCTCTTGTTGTGAGGATTCTCCTTCTATAGCTTTAGTCTCTGTAAATTTTGTAACTTGCTCCTCAACATCTTGGGAAGGTTGTTGTGCATATTCTACCATTTGTCCTTCCTTTGACACGTCGTTAGTAGCCCTATGTTCTGGTTTCTCTTCTGATAATAGTTCCTTCTTAACCTACTCCTCTTCTAAGCTCGGAGGTGGAGGAGTTACTGAACCCTTATCTACCACCATAATCTATGGTGGAGAAGGAGGAGTGAGATTAGTACCCTGTGTATCTGGTGACATCTGTTTCTAGTCTTTCTGTTGAGGTTCACCTATAGGGGTGTCCCTGATCTTATCCTCGATCAACTCTATACCTACAGGCATGAAATCAAAATTTGACATTGAGAAAACACCACCACTCTCTTCACTCTACTCATCTTCCCACTGTTGTACTTCATCTTTTGAAGAAGAGATCTTTAATGGTTGTAATTGAGTGGATGGCGAGGTACCCATGACACTCTTTCCTCATTGTAATTATGTGGCTCTTGCTAGCTAGGTTCTTCCCTATAGGGGCACTTGTTCCTTTTCCTCTTCCTCCTCTAATTCTTCTTCTTCTTCCTCTCCTTCCAGAATACTTTTAGGGATAGATGGATTGGGAACAAGTCTTCTACTAATCTTTTTCCTTTTCTTCATTCGAATCTTAATTCTTTTCTTCTATTTCTTGGAGGTAGAAGGAGAAGCTAACTCATCTTGAGTAGGAGGAATGTAGACTTGTGGAATCTCTCCCTCTTTTGGTTGGCTAGACAGAATGGGAGGCAATTGTGGTTCATCCTAGACTTGGGTAGCTCCAGTATCTTTGGACTCTTGTGGACTCTATTCCTGCTACTAGGGAGACACCTATTCTGTTTGAATCCTCTAAGGAGAGGTCCTCTATCTTTTGTTCTTTCCATTCCTTTCAGGAGGGTGATAATATCCCACTGGGTGATCAAGCTAGTAGACTATCTCTAGCTTGATATGAGATTGGAGCACAAAGGTAGGAATTGTGACTTTCCTTCCTTTACCCCTTTCTAGGTGAGCATGTGCATGGAAGATTATAGTATCAAGAATTGGATCAAGTGGAAAAGGTTTCTTAATCAAATCCTTTGTCATTTTGATGACATGTCTTGCTCAATGATTAATGTCATCCCTTTCTTCCCTATCAACCTCTGCATTTCGAATAGGTCATTCACCAATTTTATCGATGTTGAACAAGGGGTCCAGTAACTCCTTCAAGTCTTGTTGCTTTATCTCCTCTAGGATGTTCAACTAGAGAGCCTTCTCTATAAGATATAAAGTCATCTTACAATAGTCCCTCATATAGACATTGTAGTCATTTGTGGCATTCATCCAATGATCTTCAACAACATCCTCATGATTGAAGTCTTTTCTTGCCAGACTCTCCACTTTCTCGACATTGTCAAAATATGGCCGGGGAGAATTGTATTCAAGGGGATAGTTTTCTCACTCACACTCGAAGGAAGGAATATCCTATTTCCTCTTCACTTGATACAGTCCTATGATCAATGGTGATGCCCAGCAGGGTCTCTGTTGCCTCCTTATCTTCTCATAAGCTGACTCAATTTTTCTAGAGATCTCTAATAGTACCAACTTGTCACTTGGATATCTCGGGAGCTTCTTAGGATTGATGGATGCACTGGCTACCCATAGATATGTGAACATTTTGAATTGGATAAAGTAGGCTTTGAGAGCTATGACTTGTGCTTTGGCTTTGTTGGATAACTTGTTTCCATAATCACCCTCGATGAATCGAATGATCGCAAAGATGAACACATCATTCAAAATTTTGTACTCTTTGCTCTGCGTTGAGAGCTTCTTTTTCACCAGCTGAGGGTAGACCATATATGGCTAGGCATTGGGGTCTTTCATACTACCTCCCCTAGATACAAATTGGGATAGTTTGTCGCCCTCATTGCAAGTAGGTACACCAGGTAAGAAGTCATGTAAAAATTCTTCTTGTCCTTCACTGTCTTTAGTTGCTCACACAAGTTTTCATTTAGTGTGGTGGCCCAATCTAGTGGTATCTTTGCCTATTTGATGGTCTCAATAAAATTGATCATGAAGATACTAAGGTAACCCATTGCGGGTAAGTCCATGACCCTACTTAGGAGAATGATAGAGTATTCAATGTCTTCCTTCATGTATCCCCGAATCATATCCACTTTGCTGATTATCTTTCCTCAAGGAGGCTTCTCAATGAGGTACAAGGATTGTATTATTTCAATGGCCTCTTGTTGATGCTCCCTATACCATCTCTTAGCTGCTTCATAGGAAAGTCAGATGAACTGGGCTACTCTTGGTAGGTGGAAAACCCTCTCAATGTTGTTGGGTCATAGATCCAATACCACTTGCCCTGTGATGCTCTTTACCACCCTCTCATTAGACATGAAGTGTTGTGACAGGGCCATGATTAATTCAGCTAATTGCATCGACACAGGATGTGACGTTGCATTCACTAATCCAAAACGGATCAATGCGAACATCATGGTTGAACTCTTTGTTGGCTTGTTGCAAATTCTTTGGAATTCACCTAAATCTATGTGTTTGAGGTTGGTATCTTTGATCTCTGCGTAATCAACATGGAATCTAGATTTTGAAGGTATGCCTTGGAACTTGAAGACTACCAGTTTGGTCAACTAATGGAACTTTTATTAGTTGGCCAAAATCTAAAACTTGAAGATTATAAAAAGCTAAAATTCAACGTAATGATAAGTTGGTCAACTTTTATTCAACAAATGAGCATACAAAACTGACGCAGAATAATATATGAATGAGGCTGAAATAATGTCATCCCTTAGCTCGTAAATTCTGCACCTATTTCTATATGCTTCTATGAAATTTATTGAATGTTCATCCTCTCACATTAGAGATTAAAACATGAAATCAAATACCGATCAGTAACACTCATAGAGAGTGATATTCACCCTTAGACGAAAATAAACATCTCCCTCATATGCATCAGTTGAAACGGTGGCAATTCCTCTAGCCATCAAGAAATCACCTGTTCCACCCACAACAGATATATCTCTTTGCTTAACCAGAATTGGATCTGCTCCATTGAATGTAATGGTGCCCTTATGATGTGTTGAATTCAGCACAAATGTGAAGCCAAGCCAAGAACTGAATGTATTCTTCATATCATAGAAATAGAATCCCTGAGCTTTCCCCACTGGAGGAGAGTGAAGATTATTGTCAAGAGTGATAGGATCATCAAACACAACAAGATCTCCAAAATGATTATTACCAGTCAAAATAGTGAGATTGGCTCCTTTGGGTGCTCCAACAATTGCAGAAGTTGCATTGTGTTTGTTGGATCCATTGTAAAGGATATCATGAAAGTAGAATACCATATTCCTACATGGCTTTGGAAGTTTATTCTTCCACCTATGACAATCTACAGATTTGAGCAACATGGTGGAGACTAGAAGCCAAATAAAGAAGAAATGGATAAATCTTGCAGCCTTCATTGCCATTTTGGCAAAAGAAGGAGAAATGTTCAGACACAAACTACGACGAAACAAGAGAGATTATTTAACCACTGCAATATTGGATAGTACTGTTGGTGCACATGTTAGGTTGGACTTGAACCCTATTTATAGGGGCAAGCCCAATGTTTAGATCTAAAAGTAATCTAAACTAAAACACAACCACCCCAATTCTACAAAGATATCTAACTAGGGTTCCCAACCACTGCAAAACACTAAAAGGAGACAGTTAGATCGTATAATATTGTCATGTAGATTGTATTGTAGACTGTCACGCTTTAGAACTAAACTCCACCACCGCTATCAACTTCTGATTTGAGAAATGAAATTAAATGCCATTTCTGTGGACAGAGAAAGTTCGTTGTTTACATTAAATATAGATGTGGGTAGCTTGTGAAGAGTTGGGCATACCAATCGTTGACATTTCGATTTGGGTTTGATAAGGATGCAGAATATCTCTTGACTTATTTACGTAGTGAGAACAAGATGTCACCAAAGAGAGTAGAAAACGGAATCTCACTCAAGCCCCAGCAATGGTCATGACTAACATTATTTAAGAAAAAGGTCTTCGTCCATTAGCATTCGTATGGGGATGGATGGTGGCAGTAGGTATAAGGATATTTATATGCTGTTTGATAATTTTTTAATAATACATGTTAACTTTTTTTTATTGAATAAATATTGTTAGAGTAACGTTTATTTATTCAGTGGGAGAAATGTATCTAGTGCATATTCCAGAACTTTTTACTTATTTCATGAAGCTTCTTTCTTTGAGTACTATGTAAATTTTAAAATATATTGAAATCTCTACAATGCTTCTTTTATTGAAGCTGCTCAAGAAGTTTATAGAAATATGCATAAGCTCTATAAATAGAGCATTACTCTCAGCTGTAAATGAATGAAGAAAAATTATAGTGCTTTAATAATAAAGTGTGCATATTTGATATGTTAAATCTTGATAAGTAGGAGATAATTTCCACAGCAAGTCAAATTGTGATATTGCTATCAGGATTTAACTGTGTGATTTTGAGTCAAACTCATTGACCTATGTTTTATGAGTAGTGATTCAACATGAATCCATCTCTCATGACAATAAATGTAACACTTAGCACTCATTAGGTCTAGGTTAAATCTTGTTTTGTTGCTCTCTTTTATTTAGTTCATCAAATATATATTACAAGAGAATTGCAGTTAAAGACCGTGAACAATATCTTTTCTTAGTTTTAAGAACTAGAGCTTGAACACATTATAGATTGAAAGAAGACTGGTAGATCATATATTGTGAGTTATTAGATGCTAAATTTTCTAAGATTTTGTTAAACTTAAAATAATCTAAGAAATAAGATATCATAGAGAAAATAGGAAATTCAATATGGATTATTTTTAACTATTTGTGGATCTTTCCTTTTTGAATAAGGATTTAGTAAATAGATCATAATATCAAATAATACAATATAACTAAATAATTATATAGGCTTGTAGATCAATTGGTTGAACACATTGAAAACATCTTTGCAATTTTATATATTTTTAAAAAAAATTGGTCGAGTACTTTCTAACTTAGGTCATTATATTGATGTTTAGACATTCTAGTTTTATAATTGATTGGTTTCAATATATATTTCTATTATGCTCAAGTTATGTTCTTTGTGAGGATATTTTATATGTTTTTCATTAGACAATGGACTGACATCTACTCTTAGGGGGGAGGGATGTCAAAACCCAATCTATTTAGACTATAGTTATTAAGCACATGTTTGTGACTTTATATGGCTATTGTTGACTTGGTCAAGTACTTTTAGACTCAAGTCATTTTGTTGATGTTTTGAAAAGCTAGTCATTACAATTGATTGGTTTTGACTTTATTATGATTTTATGCTATGATGCTATTTTGGTTCTAAAATGACGATTTATTTTATGTCATGATATTATTATTGTATGGTGATGGTTAACTTAAAAATATATTAAAAGTTAATTATAAAATGATCAATGTTGTAAATGAAAATGCATGCAATTCATTTTTTTATCTGCTAAGCATCTTATTCCTAGAGTATGAGCTAAAATATTTTATTACTTAACACTTATCAATTACTTGATTTTCTCATATATGTAATATGCTATGATTGGAAATGTCATTTTTTCTAAACAAATATCAAACTATGTGTTATTCATAACTACTTTGGTTATGTAGTAGAAGACTTTATGTGTGAAACTATTTGTAGAGTGAGATAGATTCATGAACATTAGATCATCTAAGAAAGAGTCATATAGTTTTTAAAATCCTCTTTACATGAAAATATATCCTGGGAAAGGGTATTAAATATGGATAGACATAGTAGGGTTGACATTTTATTTTCATCTACTTGCCTATAGAAGTCTAGTAATAAAACACTAAGGCTTGAGCTATAGAAATTGATGTTTGGATAAATGTGTTGGTTATTTATACTTTGTCTCTACTTTACTTTTCTTAGTTCTATTAAGACTGATGAGGAAAGTAGATAGTTCACATTTTGCAACAGATTCGTTTGGATCCATCCATGCTAAGTTCCTAGGTATTTTGAACAAGGTTGATGTGCTATTAGTTGAGAAAAAGAAGTGTAGATAGACCACATTCTTATCTTGAAATTTTTTAATAGATAGATGCTTTATGGCTTAGAAGACTGGAGCATGCAGATGGATTATGTATAATCCAATGACATATTGATATCTTACTACATTGAAAGTTTTTTCCATATAAATTATGTATTTGTATATTCATGATGTATGATGCATGATAATATTGTAATAATCCTTTATATATTTATTTACTTGATTGTAAATGGAAAACTTGTAAAATTGACAATGTGGTCAAGTTTTTTAGATTGCACCTTTACCTGAATATGATGTTATTTGACCAATATGGTAAAAATATTGTAATCTTCTTATTTAAGAGATGGAAATATTTATATGCCATAGTCTTAGCGATTAGTTGACTATGACTAAATTTTAACTTATCCTAAATTTTTGATATATTTCTTATGGGAATTTTTTTGATAATTTTTGTCTTTACATGTGGTATAAGAGATGTGTTTAAACATCACAACCTTGGTCTATTTCTTAGTTAAATACTTATTCTTGGTGTAGGAATTTATCACTCGTCATGAAGACAAAAAATAATAATAAGATAAGAACTAGAAATAATGACAATCCTAACAAAAAATAGAGGCTAGTTTAGATCTTAGCTCTCTTAAAACATCAAGCTTATCTCTTATAGGAGAAAGGTGATCACATAGATCATCTTAAATAGGACTTAAGATCTAGGTAAAATGAAGAGAAATGTTTAGGATATGGAAGAAAGTCTAAGACGTGAAACTCAACATAAAGTAGAAGAAGATTAGAGGGTAGAATCTTAAAGGAAACTAGAAGAAGACCAATAATTGGAGTCATGCATATAAAGGAAGAGGAGGATAGGAGGAATGGAAAGTAGAATTTCCATTTAATAACTAAATGCCTTTTACCTCTTCGGGTATCCCTTTTAGGTTTTACGATCTCCTTTTATAAGAATTGATCCCTTGTATTTTCTACTCATTCTTTTGTATGATAAGTATATTCTTGCATATTTATAGAGTCAAACACTTGTCTGATCTTTCCTTCACTTCTTAATGATAGGTTCTTGCATGCAATTTTCCTATGAGATCTATAGATTTGTATTGTATTGCTCAAATCGTTCATAGTATTAGAGTCAAATTTTTTGCAACCTTTTTTAAAAATTGAAATAGAGGGTTGTCTAATTTTTTTATGCACTTTGGACTCAAACACACCTCAAGATTGAGATTGTAGTGCTTGAAAATTCCTATTTATATATAAAGAACTTTGATTTTGGAGACAATTCACTTCTGTGGAAAATATTATTTGCCTCCAGTGTCATGCCCAAAATTTTAGGGCAAAAATAGAACTTCAATTTCTTTTGAAGATAACCTTAGGATTTGACATAAGAAACTATAGTTTGACAACTAAGTTATTCAATTGCCAAGAGATTAGGATACCTAAAAATTATGTTTATAGGGTTGCATGAACTTTCAATTGCCTAACTGAAGTGATCCTTACTAGGTTGGTTGAAGGTTCATCTCTAATTGGCATTGGAAATTAGGGTAGTATTTTATTGACACAACATCATAATCATATGGAAAGAAGGTCAACTTCTTTATGTTCTCAATGATAGTATACATTAGAGTTTACTAGTTGTCTTGTTGAGGGAATCAACTTGGTATGAACTTGAATTATGCATTCAAGGTAGGGTTACATTAAAGGGTATGCTTATTGAAAATATAAATTCCTATATGTTATGCACTTGATTAGGGTTCATGGTTATATCATCAAACATATCAAGAACAATGACTAGCTATCTTACATAATATGCATCCTTACATTTCAATTTCCAAATTATAGGCCATTCACTACCAATAGTCTACAAGCTAGATAAATCCCACTTTGACCTTAATAACCTACATCATTAGATATTTTGTTTTGTTTTGACAATTAAAGTTCTAACCTATACTCTTGGTTAAGAATAATATATAAGATGAATTCAAGGTTCATTAAATAACCTATAATGATACTAGTACGTTCAAAGTATTAAGTGTGACAACTAAATTATATGGGATAATATGATTACAAGGAGACATCATATAACTATATATCACTTAACATATCTATAACATATAACCCTAAATGATATCTCAAAGCATAATCACTAATCACTTCATCCGCCTCCAACTGTCATTCAACCTTTTTATAACCATATACTAAGCAACCTCTAATTATTTAAAATATTATTTTTATTTAGTACTAATAACTATACAAAATTTAAGTTTTTAGTCAATCCTATATTATTTCCTAGCATATAATCCTATCGTACTTAATATTAAATCCCACTAACCCCCTCTTACTAATTACCTTTTTGAAACATATTTGTAATGGGTCGAACCGTGCCCCTTCTCATGCTCATCTCATCATCCATTGCATGACACGACTGTCTAACTTCTTTTGTGTATGGAAGTCACAGTCATGTCCGTCAAAACCACATAAAATGTATTATGTTTTTATTAAATTTTCTAAATCTAATTTTTATGTCATTAAGATATTTTTATAATTTAAATTGTAAACATAAAAGCTAGCCTAAATGGTCTTTATTTTCTTGATATATTTTAAATTTTATGTTATTTTATGAGATAATATTAGAGGTTAAGATTTTAAAATTTAATTTATTTATTTTATGTTATCTTAAGAAATAGTTTTTGTGTTAAAAAATTTAATAAATAAATAATAAATAAATAAATTTATTATTTAATTTTACATATTTAAATTCTAATTTTTGAAGTATATTTTTAGAGATTTTAATATTTCTTATTTCAACATCAATATATTGAGAAATATAATATATATATTTAACATTAAAAAAGTTATTAGGAAAATGGATTTTTTAAAGCATTTTGATAGAAATATATAATTATGTATGAGTGTTTAAATTTCCATTTTTTAAACATTTATGTATATATTGATAAATTTAACCTTACTAAAATAAAAATTTATATAATATTTTTTTTAAATTTTTGGAATATTTTTATTAAGTCAAAGTGATTTGTTATATCCAGTTATATCAATGAATGACTTAGATATATAGTGAAGATATTGTTTGATATATGAATGACTAGTTATTAAAATAACAAATAGATGTGTTGGATTAGAAATTAATGTTCAATACTTTTAAAATTGTAAGTAACTGTTGTTTGATAGATATCATTTTTGTTTATGGATAAATTAAGATAAATATTTTTTTGATAGAACTATAAATGTATGCATAAGTACAAATTAATATATGAATGACCTAGTTATTAAAATGAGACATAGACGTGTTAACTAGAATTTTTTTTTTATATTTTAAATAATGAATAATCATAAATTGAAATAATTAATTGAATATATATTTTTTGATTATTCAAAGATATGATACTTTTACAATTTATAGTTAATTATTGTAGAATAGAATTAAAATAATAATAATTTATTCAAAATAAAATAATCTTTTTTTAAAAAATCTTTTACTAAAAAATTAAACATTAAAATTATCTTAACATAAAAGTAAGAAGAATATCATGTAAGTAAATAAATTACTTTAAAATAAAAGAAAGATAAACTTATAAATTTATCTAATTTAAATTTAAACCTAATATTCACTATTTCCCTAAAATAATACATCCTCTAACCAATTCAAAATTTGCATGTAGTTTGATTAGACATCACAAGTATTGTCAATTTTTTTACACAGAGCAGTTACATAATAACATGGCATGGATGGTAATAATAAATACATAGCCTGGTTTGGTGCAAATATGTTGTATTGTAAGGAGTTCCCTATCAATGATGGAAGTGAACTATAGGTTTTTATGTGCAAAATGGACCCAAGGATCATGTGGATGTGAAAGGGCTTTCATATGTCCATTTATCCTCCATTAGATGATGTCATAGGATATAAGAGTCTACAGCTTCAATTATTTTATTGATTTATCTAGGTGGAAAGAGGTTTATTTTCCCCATTCCCATACAAAATGTAGAGAGCTAATATGCATGTACAAGCCTATTTTCTTATAGAAGTTTATCAATTTGATTCATCCTCTTATTTCAGCTATGATGTTTAACATATTGGGTTGGTAGGAATGTGATCCTATTTTCACATTTCCATATAAATACCTAGATTAAGGATCCAATTAGGAATCACTTGAACAATGAGTTAAAACATGAAATGAATAGAAAACATGATCAAGCATGGAGCTAATAAATTACTATTTTTTATGAATAATGGAACTCAAATGACATTTATTGATAATCTAATGCTGAAGGAGATTTCTTTACATGAACATTCTAATTGAAATACATTCTCTTGTATATTCAATACATAATTATGAAAGCATTGGCTATCCTTTAAAATGAGTCTACTTTACATTCCATCTATGACTATTTGATGCACCAGTCCTTCCATTTCAATACACCTAAATGAATGTGATTGACCTTACAATGTAATCAAATATAAGAATCTCCCAAGATTACCATCTCTTCCATGAAATTACATTTCATAATGATGTACATAAAATGAAGATCTCCTTTTTATAGTACAATACATCAAAGATATGAATGAAGGGTGCATCTTTACAATGCAATATTAAATAACATAGAGAGAGATCTCATCCTTTCAAATTTAGTACACAATGACATATCCCATTCCTTGCTTCATCAACACATGGGGTAACCCTACATTCTTCTTGAAACCAATGAGCACAAAACCTAAAATATATCAAAGAAAACAACAAGACCCATGGAGACTCCCCTCCCAACCATATGCCTCCAAAGAGACCACCCCTAAACTAGGGAAAACAAGGCTCAAATGGGATACCACACACAATCTAGCAATGCATAAACACCAAAATGCAACAATTGAACAATCCCAACCAAAGGCTTTCACAATGGTTCACAAATGGAACAATGAACATAGGGTGAAGGTAGGATTTTCAAAGAGGATACTTGCCATATCAAACAATATCTGCAATAAAAAATTCCATGTCCTTTCAAGAATTTCACAATCAACATTTTCATGCCCTTTTGGGGCTTTCACAATCCTCCTCTTCATAACAAATTCCCAAGAAAACTACCATCAACTATAGCTTTCTTGGATCCCATACTCCATAAACTTCCTCTCTCCACCATACTTCCCTCATCACTCCCAAAGAAAGATATAAATGATTATGGAAACAATGGATCCAAACCTCAAAGATTCTCAACTATATTGTAAAGCCCAACTAAGCCCTTCACTGTGGACTTGTCTTCACTTCCCAAAGGGTGAGTGAAGTCCTCACACCCATAAACAACACTCATATCCAAAAAAAAAAGGAAACAAGAGGCAAGAAAACAATGCAACCAATCCTTATGTATATCACAATATATTACAATGAAATTTACTTCCAATATGAACTCACACTCCTTCATGCTCATGAATGCAACAACATTATGCAAGTTTTCAAGGGAAATAACAACACGAGAAAGAAGCACCATCCTTATTCCAATGTAAATGGCCTCGAGAATTGAAGAAGAGCTCTAAATAGGAATAGTCTAGGGTAGTGTAGGTAGATAATTCCCACTCCTTGAAATATTCTACTTACATAAGGTTAACCCTAATCACTTAGACACAACTTTCCCTTAGATGAACCTACCCATTTAGGCTTGCAAACTAGCTTGTAACATCTTTCTAGGCCTCCCTAATGACTTATGTCAATTCTAAAGGGTCAAAAGCCCACTCCCCCCCCGGATGTTTTTTTGGACTCCTTTCCATCCATTTTTCACTTCCCATTCATTATCTTTTTATATGATCTCTTCTAAGTGAGGAAAAGCTCATTTTAGATCTATTAGCCTTCAATTAGCCCTCCTAATGGACTAATGTTGGATTTATGAAAATATTTTCTTAACAAGGCTAAAAAATAATTTCTATTAAAAATACCCTTTTCAATGACCTTCACGATTCCTAAGGTCTTAGGTTCCCAAATTATACTGGTTGCCCTAACCCAAATTTTGAGGGTTTGCTAGGGTTCTACAACATTTTAGACTAGTCAGTAGTAAATCTACCTCTTCTCCCACAATAGAGACTTTCAAAACTTCTCCTTAAAACCATATGATCTTCATTATATTAATTTTCCATCCATTACACCCATTCCATCAAAAATGACTTACCCTTGCAAGAAGTTCACCTTCCTTGTTTCAATTTCTGGGTGAGAACATACTAGTTTTGCCTAGGGCTTCCAAGGAAATAGCTTGGAATTTTGTTTCCAACTCCATCCTTCCTATCATACAAGGTTCAATTTTTTAATTATAATTTCTCAAGGTTTCAAAGAGTTCCAACCATGGGGAATGCTGCTAGACACCATTTTGTAAAGTTTGTCCTAGTATGAGTCATCAAGCAAGCAAATTACAAAAACATTTATTGCAAACACAAAAAAATTGATAAAAAATTCACACCTAATAAAAAATTAGGTAATAAATATATAGAAACCAAATCTTAACACCAAAAGACTGAATGTATCACATTGCAATCAAATGCATTTCATTGTAGTCAAAACTGTCAACACTTGCATGAATTCACTTGCATCTGTACTCATCAAGTCTTCCAACAAATACAATGGTGACTTGGAGGGATTTAACATCTAATTATCCAAATAAGAAAGCTAAATCCTTCTTTTTGGTAACCTCTTTGTTCCTTCTAACCTCTTTTTCATCTTCTTAGACAAGAAAATTGCAAAATTGCAAAATTGTCAATGTGCAATTTTCGCAAAATTGACATTTTTTGCATTTCTACACTTTAGAATTTATGAGACTACACATCATGACTCAAAATCAACCATGGAAATTATTTAGACCATTTTTAGGAAATTTCAATTCTTAACTACTCTCCCTACACTTAAACTATCCCTCTAAGAATTTTTTTTGCATTTTGGACCTAATTGACAACATTTTGCCAATGTAACATTTTGACACCAAGTTGTCTAAAATACATTTCATCTTTCATAAGGACCTCAAAACTAAGGGCCTAATTATTTCTAAGTATTTCCAAGAATCTTATTTAATTTCTAACCACCTATCCTAGGTTCTCCTGCACGATACTCTCCCAATGAGCTGAATGTCCTAGGACTTTAAGAGGGAATTAGAGAAGGATCAATGCCCTACTTCTTGAAGGTTCCTTCTACAACCCCAATGGCTTCACTATCTTTTTTTTCAACCCATTTCAAAAGGTACTTCATGTATTTTTTGTTCCTAGTCACCTTATCTACCTTAGAGCTCAATATCTTCTCAACTTGTAACTAGCTTGTAGATGGCTTGGGCAAGGTATCTACAAGGTCTTGAAAGTCTATATCCCCTATTCAAATGGAAGGTGAAATAGGACCCTTGTAGGCTACCAACTCTAAAAAATTAAAAGTAGTGGATTAGCTCATATCTATTGGTAGATTAACTTGATATGCATTGACTCCATACTTGGTCATAATCTTGCATGGGCCCACCTTCCTCATCTACAACTTGTGAGACTCCCCTTTGGACAACTTGTGCTTGTTGAGGTGAACCATGTCAAAGTCACCAACTAAAAATTGTATATCTCTCTTCTCTAGATCATCCCATTGCTTCATCTTTCTGTATTCTACTCCAAGGTTTGTTTTACAATGTCATGAACTTCTTGCATGGAAAGAGAAAAGTCTTCACCTACTCTTCTGACCTCTACACCTGCCTGCATGTCTCTTCATTAAAGAATGCCTCTAATATGCGCTCCATAGACCACTTCAAAAGGAATTTTCTCAATAATTCTATTTATAGTATCATTGTACAGGCATACTCTACTTAGGCAAGAATGTGATTCCTAATTTGACCATACTCCTTGGTCAAACATCTCAAGAGGTTGCTTAGGCTCCTATTAACCACCAATGTTTACCAATCTATTTAAGGATGATAGACAAATCCAAATGATAGGTTTGCACCCAAATTTTTCCATAAAGTATTACAAAAGTGACTCATAAACTTAGTGTCTCTATAAGACACAATGATAAGGGTAAGTCCATGTATCCTTATTACCTCCCTAAAGAAAAAAATGGAAATGACACATGCATCGTGAGTGGTTTTACATGGCACAAGCTAGACCATTTTGTTAAACGTGTCAACAATGACATAGATATTGTCAAAAACCTTCTTGCTTTCCACCATAAAGTCCATGCCTAGACATTCCCAAGGTCTTTGGGGAATAGGAAAGGGTTTGTATAGTCCTACATTAGTGGAAACACCCTTGGCTTTTTGAAAAACCATGCAACATTTGACATATCTTTTCACATCTCTTCTCAAGGTAGGCCAATGGTAAAACCTCTCAACCAAATTCACTATCTTGTGCAATAAAAAATGACCACTTAAAGAACCATTTTGCTTCTCTTGGGTTGAAGTTTCTCTGATGGATTCCCTTGGGACACATAACTGGTTGACTTTGAAAAGGAGACCTTCTTGCAAGGTAAAATAAGAAAACTTGTGATGGAAATGGTTAGTATAATCAATACAAACTTGATATGGCTTGGAAAAGAATGGATCATTAGGGTATAGCTCTTTGAAGTTCTCAGTTCCCACACTCCTAATATGTACCTCTTGAATAGTCAGCAACCTATGGCTAAGTGTATCTACAATTTTTTTTGCAATGTCTTTTTTATGCTTTATGGTGAATGTATAGGCCTGAATATACTCCACCCACTTAATATATTTGTGAATTAGTTTGTCTTGGGAGTTGAGAAGGCTTAAAGCCTGATTGTCTGAATAAAGTCAAATTCTTTAGGCAATAGGTAGTGCTTTCATTTTCTCAAGGCTTGGAACAAGGCATACATATTAAGATCATAGGAAGAATACTTCCTCTTTACTTCATTCAACATTTCACTATGAAATGAAAGTGGTTTACCCTCTTGGTCAAGGACTACTCCAATGGCAAGGTTACTGGCATTACATTTAATAGTGGACAATTTCTCAAAGTTAGACAAGAACAAGATTTGTTGAGTGACAATATGTTATTTTAGCAATTCATAATTCTTAGTAGCTTGTTCAATCCACCTAAACTTGTCTCTAATCCAACCTTTAATGGTTTCCAAAAAGGGTGCACGTATATGATTGAATTACTTAATGAACTTTGTATAAAATTGTGCTAATCCATGAAATCTCTTTACCTTTGTGGTAGTCTTGGGTATTGGCTAGCTTAGTACGACCTTCACTTTACTAGGATCCATCCTGAGCTGACCCTATGAGATGACAAAACCCAAGTAGACCAACTCTTCCTTCATAAAATAAGACTTCTTAGAATTTATAGTTAGCTTGGCATCAAACAACCTTTGCAAAAGAAGACTCAAATGTCTTAGGTTTTCTTCCTTAGTGCTATTGAAAATCAAGATATCATTTAGATAAATGACAACAAAATTACCCAAATAATAATGAAACACTTCATTCACAAGCCTCATAAATGTGGAGGGGGCATTTGACAAACCAAAGGGCATCACTATCCATCCATACAACCCTTCAATAGTCTTAAAATATTTTCTCCACTCATATCCCTCTATAATCCTTATTTGATGATATCAAATCTTTAAGTCAATTTTGGTGAAGTACTTTACATTTCCCAAGCAATCAAGAAAATCTTCAATCAGGAATATGTACCTAATTGTTATCTTATTGATTTCCCTTGAATCTTTATACATTATCCAAGTACCTCCCTTCTTCGACACTAGGAGAGTTGGCATTGCACATGGGCTCACACTATTCCTTATCCATCCATGATATGGCAATTCTTGCACTTTCTTGGCTATCTCGTCATGTTGGCTAGGTGTCATTTTATATGATGCCTTATTAGGAGAAGCTATTCTAGGAATGAAATCTATTTTATGGTTGATAGCCCTCTTAGGTGGTGGAAATGCTGGCTTCCCATTACTTACAATATTTTCAAACTAATCTAATAGATTCAACACTTCCTTAGGCAACTATGATTTGATTGTGCTTTGTGCATTCTAAGGTTTGACAATAATGGCATACACTATGCCCTTTCCTTCCTTTATAGTTTTTATGAATTCTTTCTCTCCTACCATTAGGACATTAGGTCCCATGAGTTGTGTTCCTTCTCCCTCTAACAAGTATTGAATGGTATAAGACTCCTCTTCTTTCTTGAACTTATAAAGACTTTTCCTACTATTATATTAGGCTTCCCTATCATATTTCCATGGCCTCCCTAAAAAGAGATGGCATGCATCCATGGGTAGTAACTCTATCCTTATATCTACTAATATTTAAGTCAACCCATTCTTGTTCCTTTACCTCTACATGATGACCCTTATTTAGCCATGTAACTCTATAAGGATTGGCATGAGTAAGTATTCTTAGCTATAGTTTTACTACTATTTCCTCTAAAACTATGTTATTGATAGACCCTGAGTCAATAATGACATTAGATACCCTATTTTGCACCTTGCACTTGACCCTAAATAATGCTCTTCTTTGGCTTGGATCCTCCTTCATGGGTTCCCTAATGATTTTCCTTTTGAACATTAAGTTTTCACCTTCTTTTGAATTCAATGGGAGATCAGTTGCTAGCCACCTTTCCTTCTCTTGAGGTAGAAGCCTTCTCCAGACATGTATATGAGGGATGCCCTAATTGGTTACAATTCTAACACTTCATTATGGAAAAGTATGAGGGAACTCTACCTTGACTGCTATTTCTTCCCTTGAAACTACCATTATCTATGCCTCTTTTATTTAATCAACCTCTTGGACTACTTGAGCCACTTTGTTCACTTTTCTTACTATCCCATTTGGGTCTAGTTACTTTTCATCTTCCACCACCAAAATTTCCTCTTTGGTTTCTCTACTCTCAACCTTTACCCCTATTTTTATTTTTGAAGTCTTGTTTCTTCTTCAACTTCTTTTCTACCTTAGGTGCTATTTGGTAACACTTCTGCACTATCTTAGGAGTCCACAACTAAATTTCCTCTTGGATGTTCCACCTCAAGCTATTAACATACCTTTCAATTTTAATGCCTCCAGCTTTTTGTACTTTGGATCTTAGGAAAAGATTTTGAAACTCCTTATTATCATTATTATCTCTTTGTTTGAGGCTCTCTTTTTTTGTGTACAATTGCACCTCAAAGTCTTCAAGAACATAGGTTTTTTGAATCTGACTCACTATACTCTTCTAGTTTTCATAGGCATTCTTTCACTCGTTCACTCTTTCATCTTGAGTGAATTTTTTCCATGTGAGAAATTCTTCTCTCATCCTTCCTTTTTCTAGCTTCACCTTATGGGCTTCTATTATATTTTTCACCCTCAAAATAGTTTTCCATGCCTTCCAACCATCCTAAGACATTATTAGTATCTAGATTTCTACTAAAAAGCGGCACTCCTTCCAAGGACTTTTGATTTGGTGCCTTGATTTATCTAACAAATTTTTCCTCAACTATTTTAGGATTAGGTGTGGGTGCCTCCTCTTCATCAAACACCTACTACTTCTTCCTACTACACTTTTCTTGTTGGGTGAGATTGTTGGTCACTACTTCTATCTTGACATTTTTTATCTCAAGAATTTTTTTCATGGATGTTATCTTTGCCTTCAACTCTAGGTTTTCCTAATCCTATTATTGGATCTTCTTAGCCAACTCTATATTTGTTACCATGGTGGATCCTATGAACAATTCCCCTTCACCATCAAACATACAGTTAGAACTCCCAAAATGAAATATATTTGATACCAATTTGATAGGTATAGACTAGGGTAGTGTAGGTGGATGATTCTAACTCCTTTAAATATTCTACTTATACAAGGTTAACCCTAATCACTTAGAGACAACTTTTCCTTAGACCAACCTACCTATTTAGGTTTACCAACTAGCTCGTAACTTCTTTCTAGGCCTTCCTATTGACTTATCTTACCTTCCAAAGGTTAGAGACTCCTCCTAGAGAATTTTGGACTGCTTTCCATCCATCTTCCACTTCCCATTCATTAGCTTTCTATATGATCTCTTCAAAGCAAGGAAAAACTCATTTTAGGTCTATTAGCCCCCAATTAGCCCTCTTAATGGACTAATGTTGGATTTATGAAAATCTTTCCTTAACAAGTCTTGAAACTAACTCGCATTAAGAATGCCTCTTTTAGTTACCTTCAAGATTCCTAAGGTCTTAGGTTCCCAATTCATACTATATATCCTAATGCAAATTTTGAGGGTTTGCTAGGGTTTTACAACATTTTAGACCAATTAGGAGTAAATCTACTTTTTCTCACAGATTAGAGACTTTAAGAACTTCTCCTTCCAACCCTATGACCTTCACTCTATTCTTTCTTCATCCATTACACCCATTCCATCAAAAATGACTTACCAAAGTTGCAAGAAATCTACCTTCCTTGTTTCAATTTCTACTTGAGAACAACCTAGTCTCGTTTAGGGCTTCCAAGGAAATGGATTGGCCTTGTGCTTTGTACTCCATCCTTCCTATCATAAAAATTTAAGTTTTTATACTATATTTTCTCAAGGTTTTAGAAAATTCCAACCATGGAGAATGTTGGTAGACACCATTTTGTAAAGTCTGCCCTAGTACTAGTCAGCAAGCAAGCAGATTACAAAACCATTTATTGCAAACACAAACAGATTGATAAGAACTTCACATGAAAGAAAAATAAGGTAATAAATATATAAAAACCAAATCTCAGCACCAAAAGACTAGATGTATCACATTGCAATCAAATCCATTCAATTGTAGTCAAACTCTCAACACTTGCATGAATTCACTTGAATCTATACCCCTCAAATATTTCAACTAGTAAAATGGTGACTTAGAGGGATTTAACATCTCATTCTCCAACTAAATATACTAAATCCTTCTCATTGGAAACCTCCTTTTTCTTGCTAACCTCTTTTGCAACTTCTTGGACAAGAAAATTGTAAAATTGCAACCATGGCTCCAAATAACCATGGAAGTTATTTAGACAATTTTTAGGCCATTTCCATTTCTAACTACCCTCCTAAACTTAACTATGACTCTAAGATAAATTTTTGCACTTTTGGACCTAATTGACAACATTTTGCCAATGCAACATTTTGACACCAAGTTGCCTAAAATAAATTTCATTATCCACAAGGACCTAATTATTCCTTATTCTTTCCCATAGTCTTATTTCATTGAAAACCAGCTATCCTAGTTGCTCTTGGACTAGCCCCCTTTTCCTTCCCTCCAAGTATCCAAACCTTAAGTGTCTCTTATAAAGTTAGTGAGTGGGTAGACAACTCACTAATCTAATCCCAAGTCCTCTAAAAAGGATCCCAAAACCCTCACTATATAAAAATGGCCATAACATAAGCCCCACTTACATACACCATTGTCTCCTAAAAATATTGCCTTGACCAACTAGGAGAGTGTGGAAGAAGTCATGTGACACTCCAATTTTGAATTGGTTTGAAATTGACTTATTTGGAGGGTCTCCTACGCCATCTAAACCAACTTATGGTGAGATTTGGATCCCCAAAACCATGTTATTATCATGTAGGCACTAGTTTTTCACCAAAATAACTCCCTAGGACCACTTTTAAATCATCAAAAGTCAATAGGAAGTTGGAATCCAAATTTTAAATGGATGGAGACTTCTAACATTTTTCCATGTGAGGTTAACTTGGGTACTACATTGGGGTTAGGTTTGGGTTGAGTTACTTCTTTCCAAAACCCTAAATGACATGTCATCTACACATGGACAATATAAGTGTCAAGTGAAACATTAAAATACATCACAATTCACAATCACATGCCTCTAATTGCTCATGAAATTAAATATATCACATGCATTCAAACTCGTATTTATGGAAAGAAAAACACATTACAATGAGGCTTTTAATTTCCAAAGATTTAGCCTTGGTTTAATTATGCTCACATAATTTGGAGCCTTTATTCCTTGATTTAATTCCATACTTAATACCCCACACACTAAACTTGAGCATCAATAGTCAAAGGAAGATTGAATATAAAAATACATGTATATATGTACATCACAATTCAATATTGCATAATTCACATTAATTATCATATTCACTCATCACATTCAAATTTCCTTTCTAATAATTTTCACAAGGAATATTCAAAACATCATAATATCAAAATATGCATATCAACATTAATCTCCATTTCACATAGTCAAATTAACATTCTGAATATCATCATAATCCATTTCCTATCATAGCAGTGAAACATTGAATCCCTAACCATCGAATCATTAAGAAGGTGAACTAGGTCTTAGTACATATCATAAGTTAAAATCCTAACATTATAATTTAACATTTCAAGCATCTCTTCAAATTAGTTTAAATCAAAATACTAAAATACTAAAAACATGTATCACTAATGATTAAAATATATAAGCTAGGTCCTACAAAATAGGTGGGTGTCATCATAATGCAGTATTGAAATATCATAGCCATAGAAGTTTCTATGTACCTAAATCATAAGTGTGTCAAAACATCATGTCATGAAATGTCAAAAATGTGAATGTATCATCTATGCTATGATGGGTTCAGTGAGGCCTCATATCCAAAATGTATATGACTCTCTCAACATGAAAAATGAGAAATTACTTTCAAAAATTAAATTAATAATATTTAAAAAAATTCAAAACGGACTACCCATTTAAAGTAACGCACAACTAAAGTGTTGTCAAATAACAACCATGACACCTTTTTATGGCCACCTAAGAACCACCAAACTAATGTCATGTTGTTGCAACCCCACTCCACCTCCTCTCCACCCTCTGACTATCAGAGCTCCACTTGCTTGTTGCTCCACTGACATCATCTACCTACACACCATTGTTAGCATGCCTGCTCTAAATAGCACCTACCTCCACCTATGGTTGCATATGTGGCTAGGGGGATATTAATTATTATAAGTTGTATTTAAACCAATTTGAAAATGTATATGGTATAAGTACAAGGTCAAGTTAAGGATTGAATGTATGAGAGTGTGGAATATAATAAGATGCTTAGAGGAAGTGAATTGGAAGGATAAGCATAATGTCCTTGTTGAGTGAAAGAGATTAATCTAATAAGGAAGGATCAAATGTTCAAGCTAGAATTGAGATATGAAATCAGCAATATACTTACGTCATCAATAAAGTCATGTCATTGTTACTCTATAACTATTGTAGTAGTGTATCAAATCTCTTAATTGAATTGGCTTAACAACTATTTGCAAAATTCTTGAATAAGTTGGCATTTCTAGATTGAAGTGTCTAAAGACCTCTAACAAGGCCACTCCTAATAGGGTGATTAAAATCCTTTAATAGGGTCACACCTAATAGTGTATTTTGTAACCTTTAAGATGGTTGGATCCTAATAGGGCTCACCTTAGAAGAGTGAAAATTAGTAATTAGTTGCATTTGGTGGTTTTTCCCAAATTGAGTTTCCACGTTAAATCTTGGTGTCTCCTATGCTCATGCTATTTCTTTCATGTGTATGAAACTAAGTTAATTAAGGTTAATCACAAGATAATATCTCGAGTTTCTCATGTTTAGTATTTGTTGAGTAACAGTTGATATTATAGTGCTTTCCAAGTCACAACATATTGTTAGTGTTAACCAAGTGCATGTTTGTTAATTAAGTAACAATAGTTAAAGAAGAGTTAATGTTTTTTTTTGACATATAAGGGATTTGGGATTTATTTTTGTGGTAATTGATTAACCCCTCCCCTCTCAGTTACTCTTCTTATATTTCCAACAATTAGTATTAGAGATTTTGGTGCTTGTAGAGAAGGTTTCAAGGACCTAAGCTAAAGATCAAAATGTCTTATAGAAGAGAGATTCATAAGTTGAACAAGGATAACTTGAAGTCATGACAAGAACTTATGAAGCTACATCTACAAATGATCAGTGATTCAGGTCTGAAATATTTGAATGCTAAGTACAAGGCTCTTATTGGAACATTGACCATGAAAGAGATTTTTGAAAAGAAAAATCATAATATCATAATGATTGACATTACATCAACTCTTAACTATGTTGAATTTGATTAGGTCAAGGGATGTGCTACTACTCATGAGATGTGGACAAAGCTAAAGGATATCTGTGGAGGTGATGATAATGTGAGAAGAGTCAAGGTAGAAAGCATGAGAGGTTAGTTTGATCAGATGGAGATGAGAGAGGATGAAAACATTGTAAAATATGTTGACATAATCAAATCTAGTGTTAGTGTAATCAAAGCATCTAGAGAAACAATTGAAGATGTGACAGTGGTAAGCAAGGTATTTAGAGCACTTCTTCCTATCTATGCAATTAGAGTGTCTTGTATCCAATAGATGAGATGTCATCCAAATAGTAAGATAACTTTGGATGGTCTAGTGGGAAGATTGACAATATTTGAGCTAGATAACTATGATAATTATGTTCCTAGTTCTAACAATCTTGAGTCTGTATTTGAAACCAAATTATCACTCAAGAAAAAAGCTACAAATTCTAAAAGAAAAAAATCTAAAAGTGAAGAGGAAGATAGTTTTGATAGTGATCTTGAAGCCATTGAAGTATTAATTATAGGAAGATATCCCAAAGGAAAAGGAAAATACAAAGTTAAAATTCATCTAATCTATTTTTCTTGTGAATAAGTTGGTCATATTGCTACAAAGTGTTCAAACAAAGAAGTCAAAGATGAAAGGAAGACAAGGACAAAGGTAAGAAGTCTTTTTCTATGGCCAAAGGTTTAGATAGTACTAATGATGATGAGATGGTCTAGATTTTTGTAAAAGATGAATATGATAATGAAGAAGATAAAGTGACACCTATCTCTTATGTTAGAAAAAATAATACATGGATTATCGATAGTTGTTGTTCTAATCACATGACTGGTGATAAGACAAAGTTCAAACATATGGAACACTATGATGGAGGATTTCTAAGATTTGGAAGCAATGAGCCATGTTGCATAAAAGGAAAAGGTTGCATTTCTTTAACCAATGAACTTAGATGTGATAATGATTATTGGGTTGAAGGACTGGAGAATAATCTAGTAAGTGTGGTGTAGTTGAATGACATTGGATTCAAGATAGAATTCATGAATGGGAAGGCCAAGGTTCTAGATGGAAAAGGAAATCTAGTTAGGTCCAGTAACCAAACAAAAGGAAATTTATTATACCTAGATCTTAGTGAAAGTTCATGTTTCATTGCTCAAATAGAAGAAAGTTGGTTATGACATAAAAGGGTATGTCATGTGAACTTTGATAAGTTGATCAAGATAAGAAAAAATAAAAGAGTAAGAGGTATTTCTAGTTTGAGGAAACTTGATATGGATCTATGCAAAAAATTTCAAATTGGTAAGATGGGCAAGACAAGTTTCAAGATAAAGAGTTATCATTTTGAAAAAGTCTTGGAGTTAGTTCACACATACCTTTGTGGACATATTGGTGTTGATAGCTATAGTGGAGATAAGTAAATTATTTTATTTTTTAATGATTACTCTAGAATGGTGACAATAATGTATCTAAAAGATAAGTTTGAAGCTTTTCCAAAGTTTAAGTGGTATCTGGCAAGAGCTGAGAAGGAAATAGGAAAGAAGATGGAATGTTTGAGATTAGATAGATAAGGTGAACTAATTTCTAATGAATTTAACAAATTCTGCATTGAAATTAGAATCAAAATACAAGTATAAATCCCTAGTATACCGTAGTAGAATGTAATAGCAGAAAGAAGGAACATACCAATCATGGATTATGCAAGAACCTTGATGATAGAAAAGAATGTTGCAATCAAGTACTAGAAGAAAGTAATTAGTACATAAATTCATACCTTGAATAGTATATAGATGAAGAAAGACTCAAATCAAAATCCTTATGAACTATGGTATGGCTACAAACCCAATGCAAGTTACATGAAAGTATTTGGTAGAAAATGTTATATTTTGAAGGACACTAGGAAAGGGAAATTTAATGTCAAAAGTGATGAAGGAATATTCCTAGGATACTCCAAAAAAAGTAAGGCATACATATGTTTGAATCTAACCACTTAAAAGATCATAGAAAGTGCATATGTGAAGATTGATGAATTTTTAGAAAAGAGTGAAGCAAAGAGCAGCAAACAACTTGAAGACTATAGAAAGTTGGTTTTATTTGAGCCTTATACATTGCCTAATCCAATTAGAAGTCAATAGACTTCACCTCCCGAGTCCTAAAAATTTCCAAAGGAACCCAAGTTGTAGCCAGTGCAACCTGAGTCACATTCTAAAGGACAGAAGTGATAACTAGAGGCTACCAAGTTACAACTAGTGCAACCCTAGTTAGAATCTAAAGGACCCCAATCATAGATAGTGGGACCTGAGCATGATATAGATGATCACGGTGAGCCAAGTAGAACAAGTTCTAAATCTAAAGTACCTTTATTAGCAAGATATGTCATAAGGCAACATGCACCTAAGCAGATCATTGGAGACAAGTCAGATGGTACAATGACAAGAAAAAAAATTGAAAGATGCATGTTTTCTTATTGAATTTGAACCTAGAACAGTTAAAGATTCTCTTGCATAATGAAATTTGGATTGAAGCAATGAATGAAGAGATAGAATAGATAGAAAAGAATAAGACTTGGACTCTTGTTCCTAGACCCAAGGATAATAATGTAATTGGCACAAAGTGGGTTTTCAGAAATAAGCAGAATGAAGATGGAGAAGTTTCAAGAAACAAAGTAAGGTTAGTATGCAAAAGTTATTCTCAAGAAGAAGGTATTGATTATAGTGAAACTTTTTCTCTAGCTACTAGATTAGAAGGTATTAGAAATTTACTTTCTTATGTTGCATTTAAAGGATTTAAAGTGTATTAGATGGATGTAAAATATATATTTGTGAATGGAATTCTTGAAGAATAAGTTTATATAGAACAACTTGAAGGTTTTTTAGATCCTAGACAAAAGGATATCATTTGTAAACTGCATGAAGCATTGTAGCTTGGTATGAAAGACTCCTTAATTATTTAATGAAGAATGGTTTTCACAGAAAAAATGATAACAATACCCTATACATCAAAGAAGGAATAGACAAGAAGATTGTATTGGTAGAAATCTTTGTGGATGGCACATTGTTTACTAGAAATGATGATTTATGCAAACCTTTTTCAAAGGAAATGAGTAAGGAATTTGAGATGTCAATGTTTGGAGAAATCAAATTCTTTATTGGCTTCCAAATTCAATAGAAGAAAGATGGTATCTACATTACTCAGTCTAAATATATTAAGGAGATATTGAAGAAGTTTGGAATGAAGGATTCAAGACTAGTTGGAATAATTATGTCTACTCTACATAAGCTTTCCAAAAATGATGATTCCAAAGAGGTAGATTAGACCAAATGCAAATCAATGATTGGAAAATTCAATATGTCATACATACTAGGCCTAATATTGCTCTTGCGGATGGTATGGTGGCAAGATTTTTAGCTAATCCTAAAGAAAATCATGAGGTATCTGAAGGGTACTAAAGACTATGGATTATGGTACAAGAAATGAGGCAATTTGGATTTTAAAGCCGCCATTGATGCAAATAAGGCAAGAAGTGTTGATGACAGGAAGAGCACCAGTAGTGGAGTGTTCTTTCTTGGTAAGAGACTAGTGTCTTGCACAAGTAAGATGCAAAATTGTATTTCTCAGTCTACTTTAGAGGTAGAGTATGTTGCTCTAGTAGTTAATTTTTAGAATGTTGTTTGGCTCAAACAAATGTTTTTGATTAGATAAATAGGTTTTACAGGGACCCTGAAACCCATGAGTTAAAACATTAGAAAGGTTGAAAATAAGTGAGAAATGCCCAGCCAAAAGAGTTCAAGTTCAAAGGCTGATAATAAGCACAAGGCCCAGCCAAAAAACAAAGAACATAGAAAAGACTAGGAATAGAAACAACAAGAATTGACAAAGGAAAAAGCCTTGACAAAAAGCTAAAAAAAGGCACATATAGAAACAAAAGAACAGGCAGTGGATTAGTCCTCATTCTTTCTCTCCAGCTCTTGCATGACCTGAGTAGCCTCATAGGCCATCTGGTTCTCCTCAGCCTCCTACTAGTGAGCCCTTTGATCCTCCTAGTCCTCACCATTGTTGATTTTGTCCTTTGTAGGGTTGACCACCAATCTGGCTTTTTCCTTGTCTTTTCCTTCCTCATCTTCTTTCATAACTCTATCTTTGATCTAGCTAGTTAAAGATATGATGTTGTTGTTAATGGAGCTTAGCAGCAAAATCATCTAGTTTGAGAGATTGTGATTGTTCATCTTGAGGTTTTTAATCCTTCTCTCCACTAGATTGAGCCTCTCACCATGGCTGTCTCTATTATTAGAATATGCTCCATTCCTATTTTCCTCCATATGACCTACCTACTCTTTGACTTTCTCCAGCTCATGGAAAAGCCACTTGATTCACCTGAAGTTATCAATTATACTATTGTAGGCATTGTTCAACAGGTTCATCCCAGTTTCCCTTGCTTTATCAGAAATAGCCATAATCACCGAGTCTATGAGTTCTTCAAGCCATGGCCCTTCTTGGTTTTCCAAGAGGACTTGCGAGTTCATGGCCTCTCTAAAAATGTCCATTTTCGAGGTCCTAATATTAAATTTTTTCCAAGCTTTCCTCCCATCTTTAACCTACACCTCCCCTCCCTCGATCTTAGAATCCATTTTTTGCTCCTCAGGTTGGGCTTGAATATGGATAGGAGAAAGAGGCAGCGAAAACATATCTAGTTCTTGCTGCATTCTCTCATCCTCCAGACCCTCCCTCTTGTGTTTCTTCCCTCCCTAGTCTTCCTTATTATCCTCCCGCATCTCCTTTTCCTCCTCTTTCATCTCCACATCCTCCTTATCATCATTGTCAACCTTCTCATCCTTCACAGGTTGCTTCTATCCATGAAACCTAGGGCTTTTTCTACTAGGGGTTATGGAAGAAGGTGAATTCTTGACTTGATGGGTGACTTTTTTACTAGTGGAAGAAATTTTTCCATCCTCAGAGCTTAAGCTTTAAATATCATCTGAGTCTAAAGAGAAGTAGGAACTTCCAAAGGTCACATTCTCATTCTGAGGGGGGGCATTTCTTATTGTCTGAACCTTAAAGTGCTCATAAATAAGCAACAAGAGCCCCTCATGCATCACATAATTTTGGTAGATATGAAGGTAGAAATCAAGGATCTATTAGTTATCTTCAATAATAACACAACTGCAATTAACATATCAACAAATTATGTGATGCATACCAAGAACAAGAACATTGTACAATAAAATATTATTTTTTGAGAGAATTGATGCAAGACAAAGAGGTAAGATTGGAATATGTGAGCACCGAAGAACAAATTATGGACATATTCACTAAGCCATTACCTAAGGATGCATTTTTGTAACTAAGAGGTAAGTTAGGGGTTATTCCCCTATCTGAGGCTCACTAAATGAACTTTAGTGATTAATCAACCAAAGCATGTTGAAGATTAGTCAAGTTGATGTAGTAATGAAAGGATAGAATTTATATGAATTTGTACATAGATACATTGGTATTCACTATATATTGTCTTTGGCATAAGATGTCAAAGGGGGAGAGTTTGTTTGTGTCATATCATATAAAAATTTCTAAAAAGGGAGAGTATACATTTCATAGAAATTTTGTTTGAAGATGTCAAATTGGAAGAACTTGGTCCGATATCAAAGAGGAAGAGTTTTCTATTAGAAGATGTTGAGGACAAAGTTTTTTGATAGAGGGTGAAACTAAAGTCAGAGGGAGTTCTCATGGATGAGAATTAGAATGGAACTAAGGATATTTTCCTTCCTTTATCTTGCTCTAAAATTTCATTGTATTATGACATCTTGTGTTTCCACCAATGCCAAAGAGGGAGATTGTTGATCAATTGTATATTGTCTTTGATGTTACACAAAATGTCATATCTTTTCTAGTTAGTGTATGTTGAGCTCACTCAGGTGATGAATATCGTTTCCTATATCTACCAAGAATTCTAGTGTTTTCTAATTTTAGAAGTAAATGTCTACTGAGTTCACTTGGTCATCAAAGAGAAGTTCATATAAGTTGAGTGTTAATTAAGCTCACTTGAGTAACAAAGAAAAGTTGGATAGAACCCATGCTAATTGAGCTCACTCAATTACCAAAGGAAGTTTTTAAAAGATGCATTGTTAACCAAGTCCACTTATTTAACAAAAGAATATCATTTCTATGTTATTTTTTACCGAGCAGGGTTGATTAACAAAGGATTTTTTTTTATTTTGGCATATTGAGTTTAATGGATTTGCTTGTTGGATCTAGCAGACTAAGGAGGTGAATATTAACTATTCTAAGTTGTATTCAAGCTTACTTGACAATTTATATGGTAGAAGTACAAGGTCAAGTTGAGGATTTAATGTGTGAGAGTGTAGAAGATAAGAAGATGCTTAGAGGAAGCAAATTGGAACTTGGATAAGTAGAATATCCTTGTTGAGCAGCAAAGATTAATCCAATCAAGAAGGATCAAGTGTTTGAGCTAGAATTGAGATCTAAAATCAATAATTCATTTGCATCAGAAATCAAGTCATATCATTGTTGCTCTCTAACCATTGTAGTAGTGTATCAAATCTCTTAGCCGAGTTGGATTAATAGATATTTTCCAAATCCTCTAACAAGGTGATATTTCTAGATTAAAGTACACAAGTTGATAAATTGAAGTACATGTATCTAAAGAACTTGTTAATGTGGTGAATCTTTAAATATTTTCTTATAGCTATTGAGAATATCTTTTCTTTACACTTGGGGTGTCTAATGAATAAGCATCCTACGGTAATAAATAATCTTGTATGTAAGAGCATCGAGCTCATATGTTTTGACATGTTTTGTGTGATTAGGGTTGTGTTTGAGTCATGCTAAAAGACCTTTTCCTATATGCATATAATGGTTTTCCTATGTATTTGTAATGATCAGAGTGATCATATTAGAGTTAACACCTTCTTTGTGGCTCCTGGTAACATGTTCCTAATTTTCTAGCAGAACTTATGATTGTTTCCATAAGCTTTGATCTATGAGATTCAACTTATGTGCTCTTAGATTTGGATTATGTATGGCACATGGACCTATGAATAAGGGAAAGTAATGTTACATTGTCATATGAGTTATTTATGCATTGTAAACTTAGACCCTATCCTAAGTATGTATTTAATTTATTTTGTAAGGATGACTTATTCATTTAGTTTGATCATAGAGAAGATGAAGTAGCTAAGAGGAGATAATTTTATTAGAGCTAGTAGCTAAGTGTAGAAGGTTACATTTTTTCTTGTGAGCACAAGTTTAGATTCTTCTTGGGGTTTCTATCAAATTCTAGATCTAGACTAGTTAGGGTTTGGATCTTGTGAGGCCTTGCAAAATTTTTATTGTAATTGCTGATGTATTTTTCCATAACTCAAAAGGCCTTACAATTAGGCATGTTGCATGAAAATCTATTGGTTATATTATGAGAATGTGTGTTGTAATTGATCTGAATCTTTATGTTATTGTTTATCTTTTTATTTGTGGTTACTTCTTGGGGGCTAGTTCATATCCTTTGTGGATACACCTTGTTGGAAATACAAGAGGAGTAACTGAGAGGGGATGGGTGAATCAATTACCACAAAAACAAATCCAAGTCCATTAAGATGTAAATAATACAAAACTAAAACTTTGTTGAAATTATTGTAACTTGGTTAGCATAGAATCACTCTGTTAACACAATATATCTTGGTTTACACTAATAATTATAGTTAGTAAAAACTTGGTTAATATTGAAAATCTAGAACTTAAGATATTAAGTGTGATTAACCTTAATTAACTTAGTTGAAGAAATATAAAGAAAATGAATACATGAGACACCAAGATTTAACGTGGAAACCCAATTTGGGAAAACCACCAATTGCAACTAGTTACTATTTTTCAATCTTTTGAAGTAAGCCCTGTTAGGAGCCAAACCTATTAAAGGTTACAAAAAAATCTATTATGTGTGACCCTATTAAGAGAGGCCTTGTTATAGGTCTTCATACGCTTCGATCTACAAATGCCACCTTATTAGAGGATTTTGGAAATAGCTATTAAGGTAACTATGTTAGGAGATTAAATTCACTTCTACAATTATTAGAGAGTAACAATGGCTTAACCTGATTATTAATGCAGTTATCTTGTTGATTTTAGATCTTTGTTCTAGTTTGATTACTTGACCCTCCTTGATCAAAATGTTCTTGTTAGCTCGGTTAACTTAGATAATTTTATATCCTTCTAATTCACTTCCTTTATTCATCTTTTTCTCTTCTATACATTCTCACATTTCAATCCTCAACTTGACCTTATAATTATATGAATTACCTTGTCAAGTCGGCTTGAACACAGTTATAATAAATCAATAATCAACCCTTGAGTTTCCTAGAACTAACAAATTAATCCATCAAATTCAATATGTTGTTACAAGAAAATCCTTCACTAGATGACCAAACTTGGTCAACACAAACCTAGAAAAGATTTTCCTTTTTTAACTAAGTGAACACAGTTAACACTCAATTTTGCTAACTTTTTTTTGATAATTGAGTGAACTTGGTTAACACTGGATTTTTATGCCAAATTTCCTTTGGTTATATAGTGAGCTTGGTTAACACTTGATTTCCTTCAATGTCTAGGTGAGCTTGATTAATACTAGATTTCCTTTGATGTCTGAGTGAGCTTGAGGTAGATACTAACTCTAAACTTGGTTTAGACTAGAACTCTTGGCACAAACTGGCAATTATCTTCAACACTTGAGTGAGCTTGGCACACACTAACTCACTTAGTAAGACATGACATTTTGTGTAACATAAAAGACAACATACAATTAAATAATTGTATCCAACAAACCTACCTTGTACTACATCATGAATCAACCTATCGAATCCCATTAATATGTTAGTATTTGAGAAGAGTTCACTTCCTTTATAGTAGATTCTTTTGCATGCTAAATGGTTATTTCTCTTGGTTCTATGCAGATAGTGTTGCATTGACCAATTATAAATTATTTACCTCAATCTTCATTGCAGGATTTTCTAGTCTCGTATTTCCCAAGGAATATTTTCTATTTCCTTTCCTTCCATATCAAATGTATCATCTTTGATGGTAATTTTTAGAAATAGGAAATATTGTGTGGCGTGGGGGGGTTTGAATCAGTATTTCACACACTTTTGCCCAAAGCTAGATATCTGTAATAACTTTATATATTGCACAAAAAAGTAAACTAACTATGATGAATAGTAAACATAACCATGTAATAAAGTAACTCATAACACCATATTTTGCTAACTAGGTAAATCTTGGCTAAGGGAAAACCCCAATGGAGATGGTACCCACAAAATGATCCACTAATCAAAAGTATTTGGTTAAAGATATTGACCCCGTTCGGAGTCTATTACATCCATATAGTATCTCAATCCTTGTTAATAAATTAGTAACCCTATTAGGAGTTGTTATATACAAATTAAAAATGTATGCAAGATGAGCCCATTGCCCAAACATGCAATGTATAATAAAGTTCTTCAGTAAAAAAGATAGATACAAAAACCTTTTTGCTAGTGATGATATGTTCTATATATGATATTGCATTTGCTTCTCTTTACAAAACTTTATCACAAATCACATTCCTTTATTCATACATCAGAACTCACATCATACAAAATTAACTCTTTTGCACTTAGTTTTTTTTGGAAATGCAAAGGAATAACTGAGAGGGAGGGGTAAATCTGTTATTGTAAAAACAAATCAAATTCCCTTAAGATATCACTACCGCTTTAAACCAAATCCTTATCGAAACTTAGTTAACATTGAATATTCTACTATTACTTCATTAACATAGAGATAATTAGATCTTAATATAGCTAATGTGATTAGCCTTTATTTACTTAGTTGAATAAACATGAACTAAATAACATGAACACAAGAGACACAAGGATTTAACATAGGAACCCAATTTGGAAAAACCACCAATTATAACTAGTTACTATTTTTCACTCTTTTAAAGTGAGCCCTATTAGGAGCCAACCTTGTAAAAGGTTACAAAATACACTGCTAGGTGTGACCCTATTAGAGGATTTAATTCACCCTATTAGGAGTGGCCTTTTTAGAGGTCTTTAGACATGTCACTATAGAATTATGACCTTGTTAGAGGATTTTCTAAATAGTTGTTAGGCTAACTCTGTTAGGAGATTTGATTCACTACTAAAATGATTAGAAAGTAACAATGACTTGACTTGATTGTTGATGCATCTATCTTTTATGATTTAGATCTCTGGTCTAGCTTGATTACTTGATCATCCTTGATCAAAATGTTCTTTGTAGCTTGGTCAACTCAGATATATTGTCCTCTTACAAATATCCTTCCAATTCACTTTCTTAATTCATTTTCTTCAATTCCATATTTCAATCCTCAACTTTTCCTTTCATTTATATGATTCATCTTGTCAAGTCATCTTGAATAATCCTTTTATCAAACAATTATCATCCCTTAAGTTGGCTTGTACTACCCAATAAATTTATCAGACTTAATATGTTGATAGTCGACTAATACTAAATTGAGTACTTGGTTAACACATAGACTCCCTTCATTCACTGACCAAATTGGTTAGAATAGGAGTTCTAATGTTAAGCAAGCCAACTCTGTTGGAATAGACTTCATGCCAACTTTCCCTTGATAATTGACTATACTTGGTCTATACTGACTTACCTTCATTAACTAACTGAGATTGGTCAATACTATCTTTGAACTTGGTTATAACTAAATACTCAACATATACATGAAATTGCCTTTGATGCCTGAGTGAGCTTACCTATTACTAATTTCTTGGTAAAGGCTTGAAATTTTGTGTAACATCAAAGATAACATATAATTAAATAATTTTTTTCAACAATCTCCCTCTTTGGCATTGATGGGAACACAAAGGTCATAGTATATTTGATTTTTTAGAGAAAAAATAGTAGGATAATATCCTTAGTTTTATTCTAATTCTCATCCATGAGAACTCCCTCTAACATCAATCTCTCCCTTTAGTATGGTTTTCTTTGACTTCTCCCTCTTGAATGACTCTAGAATGATTTCTCAAACTAAAATCTCTCCCTCTAACTTACTAACACAAATTTCTCTGATATGACATCAAACTCTCCTTATTTGACATCTCATGCCAAAGACATCATTCAATGGATTTTCCATGTACCTGATATACTGATTCGTACACAATCCATTCTAATAATATTGCATCAACTTGTCTAATCTTCAAATGCTCAGTTGATGCATCACTAATATTTTTTTAGTAAGCTTTAGATAGGGGAGTGAACCCTATATTATCTCTTAGATACACAAATTAATCCTTAGGTAATGGTTTGGTGAATGTGTCTACAATTTTTTCTTTTGTGTTCACATATTCCAATCTCACCTCTTTTTCTTACACTAATTTTCTCAGAAAATGATACATTTTTGCAATGTGCTTTGTCTTGGTATGCATTATTGGATTCTTGGATATGTTAATTATACTAGTGTTATCACATAAGATAACTACTAGATACTTTTATTTCTTCCAAGTCATACCTATCAATAGTTGTTTGAACCAAATGATGTTGGAACAATTGACTACTACTACAACATATTCTTCTTCTGCTATAGACTAGGATATGTAATTTTATTTTTTTCTTGTCCTAGACACTAACCTCTTTCCAAGAAAGAATGCTCTGCCACTAGTAATTTTCCTATTGTCAATACTTCCTACCCAATCAATATTAGTGTAGGCTTTTAATTCAAGATTTCCTCCCTTCTTATACCAGAAACTATAATCTTTAGTACCTTTTAGATACCTCATAATTCTTTCTATTGTCATCATATTTTTTTCCTTTGGATTAGTAGAAAATATTGCAATTATACCAATTTCTAATGCAATATTAGGTCTTATGTGTACTACATACTGAAGTTTTCCAATCATTGATCTATATGTAGTCTGATCTACCTCTTTGGAATCATAATTTTTAGAAAGCTTTTGTCCAATAGACATAGGTGTTACAATAGGTCTAGAGTCCTCAATTCCAAATTTATTCAATATATCCTTGATGAAGTTTGATTGAGTAATGTAGATGTCATCCTTATTTTGTTGAATTTGCAGGTCAACAAAGAAATTAATCTCTTGAAACATTGACATTTCAAATTCTTTACTCATTTCCTTAGAAAAAGATTTTCATAAGCCATCATCTCTAGTGAACAATATATCATCTAAAAATAAAATGAAATACTTATCTTTACAATAACTTTTTATGCCAATAGATCCACAAAGATCTGTATGACCTAGCTCTAGAACTTATTCATAATTATAGTTCTTTCTTTTGAAGCTGGTCTTTCCCATCTTAACAATTTGACAATTTTTGCACATGCCCATATTAGGTTTCCTCAAAATTGGAATGCCTTTCACTCTTTTATTCTTTCTTATGTTGACCAGGTTATCAAAATTCACATGGTATAATCTTTTATGCCAAAACCAACTTACATCTACTTGTGCTAGGAAACATGAAATTTTTGTTAGATCTAGATACAATAGATTACCTTTTGTTTGATTTCTTGTCCCAACTAGATTTCCTTTCCCATCCACTAGATTGGCCTTTCCATTCATGAATTCTACCCTAAATCCAATGTTGTTCAATTGTGCCACACCAAGTAGATTGTGCTATAGTCCTTTAACCCAGTATGCATCATCACATTTGAGTTCATTAGTTAATGCAATTCTACATTTTCCCTTTACATAACAAGGGTCATCATTTCCAAATTTGACACTTCCACCATCATAGTACTCCAAGTGCTCAATTTGTTTTATCACCAGTCATGTGGTGAGAACAACCACTATCAATGATCCATGTGTCATTCTTGCTAATATGAGAAATGAGGGTCATCTTATCATTTTCATCATTTGATTCATCTTTAATAGAAATGTAAACCATTTCATCATCATCACTACTATTAGAACCTTTAGCCATGTAACTATATTTCTTACCTTTATCCTTACTAGCTTTATAGATTTTGAAATCTTTCTAGCCTTTGTACTTGTACTACTTCTTTTCTTCTTTTCCTTCTTTGTTTGGACACCTTACAAGAATGTGACCAACTTCTTCACAAGAAAAATGGAATATGGCATTTTACCTTTGTACTTTACTTTGGCTTTAGGGAATCTTCTTTCAAGAAGGGCTTTAATGGTTTCAAGGTCATCATCTGAATCATCTTCATCTTCATTGTCAAAGTATTTGACTTCAAATTTTCTACCTTTCTTTTTTATTGATAATTTACTTTGAAATATAGATTTAATGCTCCAAGAGTTAGGAACATAGTTATCAAAGATGACTAAATCAAAGGCTATCAACCTTCCTACTAGTGCATATAAAGTTATATCATTTTTGGAATCACATCTCATTTCTTGAATAGCTGAAATTGTAGTTGCAGAAATAGGAAGAAGATTTTTGAGTACCTTGCTGACTACTATCACATCATCTATTTTCCCTCCTAAGGATTCGATTTCCCTCACACTTTCTTTGATTCCTTCATTGTATAGTGCAATTTTTTCATCTTCTCTCATCTTCATTTGATCAAATTGACCTCTTAGACTTTCTACCTTAGCTCTCCTAACTTTTTCATCTCCTACATAGATATCTTTTAGCATGATCCACATTTCATGAGTAGTATGACAATCTTAGAATTTATCAAATTCAACATAATTGAGAGTAGAAGCAATGCCAATCATCATTAGGTTATGATTCTTCTTTTCCACAATTTGGTCCACAAGAAAAGGTCCAGCAAGTGCCACATACTTTTTCTCAGTTCGTGCCATGCTTGGAAGTTATCTCAATTCAACTTAGGAATTTTCCTTCTATAAGACATCTTGATCTTTAGCTTAGGTGCTTAAAACCTTATTTTCAAGCACCAATAGCTTTGATACCAATTGTTGGAAATGAAAAGGAGTAACAGAGAGAGGAGGGGTGAATCTGTTAGGTCACAAAAACAAATCCAAGTCCCGTAAGATGTCAATACCACTATAATTCAAATCCATACTGAAAATTGGATAAAACTGAATATTCTAATGTTATTTAGTTAACACGAAGATAATTAGATCCTAAGATATTTAATGTGATCAACCTTTATTAACTTAGTTGTAGAAGCATAACATAAATAATATGAACCCAAGAGACACCAAGATTTAACATGGAAATCCAATTTTGAAAAAGCACATTTGTAACTAGTTATTATTTTTCACTCTTTTGAAGTGAGCCTTCTAAGGAGCCAACCCTATTAAAGGTCACCAAGCACACTATTAGGTGTGATCCTATTAGGTGTGGCCTTGTTAAAGGTCTTTAGAAACTTCACTCTAGAAATGCCACCTTGTTAGAGGATTTGCTAAATAACTATTAGGCTAACTCACTACTACATTTGACCTCATTTTTCTGCCAAAATTTTTGACCATCAACTAAATTTTTTTAAGTTGGTTAGAATGTAGAAGACAAAAATTTCTTTTTTTTACATCTAAGCCCCGTGTTGGTCAAAATTTCAACCAACACATATAGGGAAAAATGTGTTGGTTAAAATTTTGACCAACATGAGGCTTAGATGTAAAAACCAAAAACATTTCTTGTTTGTTATTTTTTGTGCGCACGGGATCATTCACATTTTGTTGGAGTTGGGGGCCATCACTAGAAAAAAAATCGATGCTCTGCCCTTGCTTGCTCATGACTTGCCAGGGACAGTAGCAATTTCTTAGATATATCAAGGGTGAAATATTACTCTTGTCACTAGATATCTATAGATTAAAAGAGGGTTTATATTAGCATAGATTGCCAGTTATCATGTAAATGCAAGGAGGTTTAAGTAATTAAAAAATATTGTAGAGTTGAATCAATACTAAGTCATCTAATGAGATAAAGATGTTTGGAGTACACTAAAGTAAAGAACTTGGTTTGAAGCTAAATCTCTCACAAGTAGCTGGTATTGATGCCAATGTAGTTTCTTAGTTTTGTTGAGATTGATATAATATTAATTTGTGATCCTTTGTTTTCTTTGTATTCACAGCAAAAATAAGAAAGGTTTCACAAGATAGAGGAGAAAAGAATATATTTACAATTATATGATGCCATGGAAGCACTTGTTCACATCTATAGAGATGGCTATCGCACAATAGGACCCCACGACAAAGACCTAGATGATACTATGGGACCCTACAATTTCCTATCATGTTGAGGCCTTGAATCTTTAGTTATACATTTTGCTAGGTGCAAGACACGAGTCCTTGGTGGATGTGTTCATTGTAAAAGAATGTGGCAACTTCTTGAACTTCATTAAAGAATGTGTTATGAGCCAGATGTCTGCAAGGTTCCTCTGTGCAGGTATAAATAGGGCTTTTGTTATTAAATGTACAATTGGTATTATTACATTTTCTAGAAGCATACTTCTTCTTTTTATAGATGATTAGAGTATATCTTCATGTAGGCATTTTAAAGAAAAAGTGAAACAAAAAAGCAAGAAGGATGAAGTGAAATAGAAGGTGTTGGTGAGCAAAGTACAAGCAGCTAAAAGAGCTATCAATGCCTTTTCGTCAGTTGCCACTATATAAAGATCAACTTTCTTACAACACTGTACTAGTTTCTTTTATTATAATTTTTTTACCAATTTACATTTTGGCTTCATATGAGTCTTTTTTGATTTTACAATGTGCCAAATTGAGTTCAATATTTCCTACTGACTCAAAAGATGTAGAGATAGTATCTTGGCTATCTTGGAGTGTCTTGTGTTAATAAAAGCTGGATGGCATTATGAGAGGCTATTTTTATCTAATAGTTCATTTCTTATAGTTTGTAGCAATTGATTATCATATATTCAATCAGAAGAAACCAGTCTTCAGAGAACTGTACAATTTTATTTCGGCTGTTTGTGTTTGAATGTCAAGCTCTAAAAGTTTCTCCACTTAATAGGTGGTACTAAAACAAATAACCTGAATGTCCATGGGCACTGTAGATGACAATGACTTACATTGTTTGTTATGCATTGTAAGAGTCGATGATGATAATATCAGTCCTATAAGTAGTCCTATCAATAAAACACTAACACGATTGATCCTTATACATTGCACTTAAGCTAAGAATAGGTGGCCAACATATTTGCATTACTTTTTAGCTGATTATAGCATGGTGCTTAAACCATCATACTCCAGATCTAGGAGCATTTTGATTGAGTCTTCCTTCTGCTTGGTTCAAACTCACCTTAAGGTCTAAAATTTTATTCTAGCTTATAGAAAGAAATCATTTAGCACATTTGGCTCTCACTTATTATTGCCAGGTACATGGGTTGTACATCTTGGGCTTGGATTGCAACTTATACTTTAGTGGTCAATTGGACTCTTTGTAATAGTGCGATGTTTCCTTAATCGGAGTCACTTTGATGTGGAGATTATATCTAAGCTGGGTAGTAGTTTCTGATTGGGACCATTTGTTGTTGTCTTGGTGAGTTGTGCAACAATCTTTGCATATTTTTCCTCTCATTTTCAAATTTATGTGCAAATAAGAATTATAATATTTCCCATTGAAGTGATAATGAGTTATGTAAAATAATCCTTTTATCACGTAGTGTTCAACTTTTCAATTGGGTCATTTTACAGGGTTCATGCACTATTTTGTCTATGATTGCAATGCTTCCTCTTGGAAAACTTTTCTTCTTCCATGTTTTACTCATAAGAAAGGTTGATAAACTTGTCAAAAGTTTGATTTGAAATATTGATATTTTTTGTATTCAACTTTTTGGTGTTCCTTCTATTATATGATGAATGTATTTTATGCTTATTTCCTTTGGTTGAAATGCCAGTAATAGGGTGTTAGCACATATGATTACATTGTTGCAATGAGGGAGCAAGAGCATAAAAACATGGGAGGAGCACAAAGCCCACAAATATCAATGACAAGTTTAGTGTCAAGATTGAGTCATTCAAGTTCTATGAGTGCATTACACCATGGGTCCCGGTGCACTCCACCACACCTTTTTGTAGAGGACTAGGTCTGAATCTACAATCTTTGAGACAAATGCAATGTGCACAAGTTATTCATATTTTATGTCGACAGATCTATATAACTTACTACACCAGTTTGGTGATTTACAGTTCTCTGTGTTTCCAAGAGATAGTGTAATGCCATCCATCAAGGTAGATAATCAAAATATAAAGAGGAGACCCAATGAACAAATAGTGCAAAAGAATAAAGGATCTGTAAAGATTATCCCTTGGGCACTGGCTCAAATGAATGTAGAAGAGGTTTCAAGGATTACTACACAAGCAAGGAAAAACTCAAAAGTTCTACATCCTATATCCAAGCAAAAAGGCATGCCAGTGATATAGACAGACAATAGTTTGGAAAGCAGTAGTAGAGGTCTAAGCACAAAGATCTATTCTAATTCTGAAAATCATAGGCAAATGAATAAACATGGCAGATCACAATTAGCTCTCCAAGCAGTAGGCAACAAGCCTCTATTTCCCATTGTGACTAGTAATTCAACTATGCTTTTCGAACCTCTGATTTTGTAATCTAGCACCAACCTTAAGAGCCTTCTAGGTGATCTATGTTGTTTAAATCTCTCTCAAATATCGCTTATTTATTTGTTGCTATTTTCAGTCCCAATTGTACGGACAGATTTATCAATTCACCCCTTGTACCACAATTATCCTAGTATAGCCATGACAGTCAAATAGTGAAGGTTGAACTTCTTCTCAGATTTTCATGCATGGCTATGACTACATTCTTGTCACATTAAATGAATAGACAACTATTGTTGCTAAGAACACATTTTCAGTCTACTAGTCTTTTTTTTGTTTATGATCCATAGTGTTAGTTGATAGTTAATAAATTATAATATTAGCTTATCCACCACCTGTGAGCATCATCTAATTGCAATGAGAGCTAAGTGTTCCATTCATTCTCATGAGAGATGATTCCTTGTGAACTATTACTCATGAAACATGGGTCAATGAGTTTGACTTAAATAAAATCTACAAAGTTGAATCTATAGTGAATTTTGCTCAAGGTTTTGGCATTGTGAAGTGTAGCCCAGTTCTTTATGTGCCAATGGCAATACTAAGAATGCTTAGAGATGGCATGGTTACTCTCGTTGATGTTATTTCTTTGTTGATAAATATATCTATTACATTTTCCTTGGTTTATTAAATGGGAAATAATCTAAGGGGAGAACACTTCATTATTTTTCCCAGTAAGTGTTTTTATAAATATAAAATGATAGCATTATTTAGATTTGCACAATACACAAAATTTTTCTTTTCTTCAATTATTGAACACAACAATTTTTTGATATCCATACAAATATGTTAACATTATTGAGATGAATCTTTTTCATTCATTAATTTCTTAGAGAGATTAATAGTCTCATTTGGCATGCGAATGAGTTCTAAGGTTGCATGGAATGTATTTTGCAGGCTTGCCCAAGGCTGATGAAGGGGAATCTCTCTTGTCTATGCAGTGAAACATGTCCACCTAGCATTTCCTAGCATGTTGGAGTAGGTCTTTTAATTAGTTTTAATATTTTTTCTTGTCTCTCAAATGGGCATGTGCATTTATCACTCGAGCGCATTTTGTTCAACTATTGTTATTATTTTGTGTCATGAAATCTTTAGGTGTTGTTAAGCCATTTTGGATCACATGAAATCCTAAGTAATAAAGCATGCATATTATTATTTTTTATTATTCTTTGCTTGTTTCCATAGCTATGTGACACTTAAGTTGTTTAATAAATTAATATTATAGTCATAAGGTTTGGCACTGATGGTTTGGGAGGTAATATTGTTTGAAATTTTGTTGCTACAATAATGCATTAACTCACGGACCTATATTTCAGTGTTTCACAAGCTCACATAGCATGGCCTCCAAGTTATGGGCTTTTTCAATTATAATTAGTCATTTATTTATTCACTAGTGTAGGATGCCTCTGCAGTAAAGAGGTTTCAGACCAAAAACATTTAAAAGTGTTGGTTGATTACTATTCAACTCATTAATTACTCTACTTACCAAAAGACTGTCAATCCAAATTATGAATTACATGTAACTAGATTATATAATTTATTCTCCACAAATCATATTCAACCATTATTATTATTTAGTTTCTTTTAAAAGCTTGAACTATTATTTTCGTGCTATAGCTGAAACTAAAACATGAGTAAAAG
>CM053791.1:502948749-503183749 GCA_028749045.1 Cupressus sempervirens
GCTTGAGAGAGCTGATCTGACTGTAGTGTTTATATCCCTTGCCTAGTTTCCTAGTTTAAATTGCAATATGGATTACTATGAGATATTCATATGTTGCCTTTATTGTGAAAACCTTGCTCTTGGACAGTTTAGCCTTTTCAAAATGACACCAAAATAGTCTAGTTCAATAGTTGATGCTGAAATAGTTAAACTTAGAGCTCTATACAATGACATTGCCGCAAAAATCCAAGGAAGTTTGTTTCAAATGTCCTTCGTAAGCTAAAAGTTCTAAGCCTCCTTTGGATGTTAACCTTACTCTTGATTTTGATTATTTGAATAGAAGAAAAAGAGATGGCTGAATTGTCAAGAATAGGATTGGCTGGATTGGCTATGATGGGGCAGAATCTAGCTCTCAACATTGCAGAAAAAGGCTTCCCCATCTTAGTCTACAATTAGAGCCCAGAAAAGGTAGATGAGATGGTAGATAGAGTCAAGCTGGAAGGCAATCTGCTAGTAAAAGGCTTCCATGATGCCAAGAAATTTGTGCTCTCAATCCAGAAGCCCAGAGTCATAATCCTTCTAATCAAAGTAGAGCCCCCCATGGACAAATCAATTGAGACTCTGGTTTCCCACATGGAAGAAGGGGACTGTATTGTGGACAGTGGGAATGAATGGTATAAAAACACAAAGAGAAGGCATGAGGAGGCAAATAAGAGGGGGCTTCTATATTTGGGAACGAGGGTTTTAGGGGGTGAAGAGGGTGCCAGGAATAGCCCTTCTCTTATGCCTAGAGGGTCATATGAGGCTTACAAGTATATTGAGGATAAAATTGTTAAGATCGCTGCGCAGGTGGATAGTGGCCCTTTTGTTACCTATATTGGAAAGGGTGGATCTAGAAATTTCATCAAGATGGTGCACAATGGGATTGAGTATGGTGACATGAAGCTTATTGCAGAGGCTTATGATGTGCTGAAGTCTATAGGTAAGGAAATTCAAGATTCAATTATTTCTCACTTTCTATGAGTGCTTTTTTTTGGTGGGTGATATAATCTGCTAAAGTTTGTAGGTAAAAAAAATTAAGAGTCAATTTGGTTTCAATTTTGCAATCCTCTCATTTGTGGTCATTATTTCTGACAATTTGGAGTTGTAACTTTCCAACCCATCATCCTAGGTAGAAGATGATTAGGATCATCCTTCATATTTAGATGAATTTATAAGATATAAATCCCAATTATCAAGGAAATCCTGTCTAAAATTTTGTCAAATTGAACTGATGCACGCAATTCCTCACAAACAATAAAAAATAGCTACAAAAGAACCCAAGAATCTGAGTAGATCTAGATCAAACTTTGATATAGTTAAATTCAATATTCTTCCTTAGCATTCGCCCCTTTCTTCCCTTATTATAAGATCCAAAAAGGCATTGTTTGTGTGGTTGCAATTTTTTTGCATACAAGACAAGTGGAACCTACTTTATGATAGCAACTATACAATCTCCATGAAATAAAAATTGTATTGCGATCTTATCAAAATAAAAATGTTATTCCAATCTCAATTATCTGGAAGTACTTTTTACAACTTGAACCCAATTTCTAACTAAATCCATCTTTAGAAACACCATATTATGATCTTGAAAACTCTGCATTGGATAACTCCTGCCAACCTTAATTGTGATTGAAAGGAGATCGATGCTTCTATATTGAATCCTCAAAATCTTGAAGTATTGGACTGCTTGGTTTAAGATAATATTATTTTTTGTTTAAGATGTGCCAACTTGACTGCTTACTATTTCTTGAATCCATGGCAAGATAGCCAAAATTAGACTCTTTTATATTCTATTATTTTTTCACTTTCTTTATTTTGAATTTTTTTGGACATTTGGGTGGTCCAACTCGAAGGTGGATTAGCTACCTTGCTGCATGATTGTATCATGCTTTTGTCCTCTTTCTATTCATACATACCAACAGTTTTAAGATGTAGAAGATATTTTGGCAAATCCAAAGGAAATAAGTATCACTGATTGATTTTCGTGGAATCTTGTATTGACATGCATTCTTCATTATAATTTGTTACATTGGCCTTTTTCAAATAAATCCTTTTCCACATACACTATAGTAGATCACCAACTATGTTTTGCCTTTGTTAGCATCCTCCTATGAGCCTTCTCTTCATAGGTTTCAGTATTTGGTCACTTCTAAATATCCTTTTTCATGGTTTCAAAGAAATTCTTCATCCCTTAAAAAATAGTTCTGCTATGTGAACTCTTTACAAGAGTGGGCATACACCATTTTCAAAGGGACATACTTAGTGAATCAATTAACTGAATTGTTAAAGAAAATTATGCATACAAGCATTTCCATAGTCTTCATTTGTATATGAGGAAATGGTGTAACAACTTTCCTAGCATTCAATGAATCAGTTTTCATTGCTCTTAAGGTTGAGAATAACATCCACAACTACATTGTGGTTATGCTCATGGCTTCTTCCATAAATTATACCAAGCATGACTCAAAATTTCATTTCTCCTTATAAGATGCATCTTTGTGGTATTCACAAGCGACAAGGTGACCAATCTTGGTAAATTGATCCACAACAATGACCAAAATATACCATCAAAACCTCTATGTATGACTCAATATAAAATCCATGCTAATACATTGCTTATGTTTTTAAATTTTCCAAGATACTAAGCATCAATATTTTGTCTAGTTTTAGTTGCCTAAGCTTGGAAAGTTTTCAAATGTAACATCTGTTCACTTAGATCACAATATCTCAAGTCTTAGAAGACAAATATTTACACTCTTCTAGTTGTTGCAGGATTTTATTTCTCCCATATTATTCTGATAGCTAACTAGGATAGCACAATTTCTTTTCTTTGGAATAGAATTGATCATGCATCATGAAGTCCAAATGGGAACTCATAATGCCTATATTTGATTCTTTGCAAGGATTATTAGTGGCTCGAAGGGCTGTATTTTAGTGTAATACATCCTTGAGATGCTTCAAACCTGCCACCTTATTAGTAATAGATGTACATGAAATCCTTTGAGAACCAGACCACTAGTAACCACATTTATCTTCCCTACCTTGTACTTGATTATAAATGTGAAAGTCCACAAATAACTAGACCATTTAATATGGGGATCATGTAGTTGTTCTTGAGTTTTCAATCATTGTAAAGCTTGATTATCCATATTTAATTTGAATATAAATGTATATTAATGCTTGAAAACTGGATTTTTTGCCCTCGCCTGCAAATTGATTGATATAGCTTATGTTCATTGGGTTCTTTGTTAGGAGGACATCACTTGGAAATGTTAAATATTTGGATCTATATTGTGTGGTCCTCTCATGGGATTTAAGTTGAAATGTGTTTTTAAGAACTTATTATGATTGAAGAAACACTAATTATGAGGTTTGGTTACAGCAGTGAGCAATCTTCTTGAACAACATTATGTTTTTATGATTGGGATGAGTTTATTATGTTAATCTAATGCTAAAAAATCTTTCATTTAGTTGAAACTTCATTGGAGAGTCATATAATGAGCAAGCCCTAGTTAGATGAGGGTTTGTAAGAGCAATTTGGGGCTTTTATAGTTACAGGGTATATGAGACCGAATTGATTGTAATTTCTTTTGATTGGGGTTAAACAAAAACACTATTGAAAGCTTGAGGGCCAGAAGCCACATATGTCACACACTTGTTTTGTAAAAGTGGGGTCAAATAGGCCAAAAACTAGTGACAGTCATCTATTGGGGATATTTGATCCAAAACATCAATATCTAATTTTGATATTGAAGAACTTGTTTGATCTTGAATATTCAATTGAATTTATCTTGACTCTAAATATAGATGTATAAACTATCAGTGTTGGAGCTCTATTTCTTATGATAGATTTTGAGTTTTTGATCACTTCATTTATAAATCTTTCAGGCTTTGAAGAAATTTTAGGATGAAGATGCCATATTAACATTAGATCCAAAAATAAATAGAAACCCTGCTACAAACTTGGTGATAGAGAAAGTGCTATTAAGGAGTGGTTAAAAGGCTTGGCAGTGATTTGGTTTTGATCAATTAGGTACACTTCATGTGTCCAGACTTTGTCTACTCAGAATTTAGCTCTTGTTTATGGCTTATTATTATTACAAGGTTTATAAGTTTATATAGTTCATTTCTTTTTTAAAAATTGCTATTACATTTTTGGTTTTGTTTGTGTTGTACATAATCCAAATTAAACGCATTTATTTCCTATTACAGGGCCGCATCAACCTTATGCTCAAAAAAATAAGAGGAAGCCTCATGTTATAAGATTAGAACCACAAGAGCCATAGGAGAATGTTGAAGATAGTCATGATGTGCCTATTAGCATCATGACTATCTTTGGCATTCTCCTATGGCTCGCAAGGGAGATCAACTAGCGAAGATGCTCTATAAGCTTTTAATATGCCTCATAGATGAGATTGCATTACATGAGATTCATTACTAAACTCAAGAATGGGCTCATCTTCAATCTAAAGATTGAAGATGAGCCCATTCCCGAGTGTAGTAATGAATCTTAAAGCTCCTTTAGCCTGAGCATATTATGTCCTTCAGATGATCTTTTTGAAGCTACATCAACATTGTATCCTTCAAGTGTTTGATTCTTCATCTTTCTTCTTTATTATTCTATGAAACAATTCTTATGGTTTAAGTTTTTCAGCATCAATTTGTAATTTTAGTCAAAAATCTCTATATATCTTTTCTTGTCTGATAGGGTTGCTTAGTTTTTATGTAAATGTCTTTGCTTTTGTAGCTTGGACTTGAACTTACCACCAATGCTCTTTATACTGTAGTGGGGGTGGCCATATTGGCCTTGTTTGTTTAGCTTCTAGGCTCTTCTATTCAAAAGGGGATCTTTGCTGGAGGTTTTCGAATAGTATTGTTGACTCTAGTTGGTCGCAAGGTAATTAATATTACTTTATTATGCTAGTTTCTTCAAGTGTTTGATGTTGTAATGTGTGCTTTGAGTTTTAGACCTTAGTTTATACCTGCCAACAGTAAGACTACTTTGCTTCATTAGAATCATGAATAAGGAATGTAGAGGTAAGCTTTTCTGGGGTTTTTCTAAGAAAATGTTGATATTCAAGTAGTGGGGCTACTTGGCATTTTATGCAAATTTGTTTGGTGTAATTTAAGATTTGAAGAAAACTATTTAAATTTTTCCCGTCCTTCCTATTTTATGCAAATTAAATATGAGATTCATTATTACTTGACTCCTCTACAGTTTTCAATAACTGCTAGGATACTAAGAGCATATCTTCTTGGAATGTTGGTATCATGATGTGAAATTTCTATTATAGGTAATGTTCTTTACATGTTTTCATCAAATAAAATATCACAATAAATAGTAAATGGTCTCCGTCCAAGTTGACGTCTGGTAAAAATCACAGCATTGAGATTGTTATTTTGCATTTGAGAAAACTCAACATTGGTCCACTTATATGTGTCATGAATGATATTTGCAAGAAGGTCTCTTCTTTATTCCAAAGTCCCCCAAGTGGTTATTGAATATCCTTTTTTCCTAATAATTTCCTCATGGTCAGTGATTTATGTGAATTGTTAGTACTTCTAGAATTAGATTTTTTATATAGCTTATGCTTGGTGTAAGAAACCAGATTTTGGATATGTTACATGCTTATTAGTTGGCAACACCATACTAGATTTATGTAGGTAGTTAATAGAGTGAGTGAAGCTATGAGAAAATCAATCCATGATTCCAAAGCACAATTCTACTTAGTGGTTTTAGTTTAGAGAATCCATTTTACAATATGGATACATATTAGATAACATACCCACACGAGCCCAACAAACCTTAATTTTTAGACTATGCAGGATATTGTGTGAAAATTTGACATAAACCTTCCTAAACTTATTTAACAAAATCAGAACCAAATGAGGATGACAAATGAAATGTTTTTTCTATTTTGGGGACCCATTTTTTGGGTTATCTTCTGATGCAACTGTACAATTTTTTTTACATAGTGAATTTTTCAATGTAAACTTATAAATATGTATGGAGCAATTATTTGTCTTTATTTCTTTAGAAGTAATGCAAATAGGGTGAGATTACATTTGGGTTTACTTTTGGTGATGTCATTAACTAAAGCTCAAGAGACTCATTTTGTATCGTTGAGTTCATCATGTAGGAATGACAATGATGTTGAATGAAAATTTTCCAACTCTTAAGTGTTTGTAGAGGCTATGGAAGCATTAATTATGTAGAGCATCTTGAGTTGGATGTTTCCTAGGGTGCATTTAGACAATCATCATTAGCTGAGAAGCAAGAGACTCATCTTCGATAGTTGAGTCCATCACGTGGGATTGACAATCATACTGCTGAGCAAAATTGATCTACCTCTCATGTTCTTGGAGAGCGTAATGCAGAACATAATATTAGAATTTTAGTTTGGGTGTTGTTGGATGAGGAGTTCTAGTTGTGAAGATTTATTTTCTACTCAATGATTATGCTATATGTCTTCAACTACTAAGCTCATGTTTTTGAAGTTTAAACTTTAAAAGTAATTTAGACATTTTATCCCGCGACTTCTAATTTTATCATGTTCTGATCTTCTTTGGGTAATAATCTGCACTTTTGGACAATTTTATATTATCTTTTAATAGATTTATTTTTTATTTTTGGACAAATGTATAGACACCATAATGTATATGGGAGGTCCTTTGCTTATGAAAATGCATGCATCCACTATATGTAGATGCTTTTTTAATGTAAAATTGTAAGTGGATCTGCATGATAGTGGTTATTTGTTAAACATTTTTAGGTAGAAGGAGCTGGCCTAGCAATCTAACATGTTGAGTGAGCTTAAAGTGGTGACTTGGTGGGGGAAGTTAGCAAGCCGACTTAGCGAGGCCACTTGGAGAGACAACTTGGTGAACTAAATTGGTGAGTAGACTAAAAGACTGACCTTGATGAGGTGCTTTTGTGGGGTGACTTGATGAGAAAACTCAAAGTCAACTTGGCGAGCATACTTGAATAGTCAACTTGGTGACATGACTTGGTGGGGTGACTTAGTGAGCCCACCTGGCGAGCATACTTGAACAATCAACTTGGTGAGCCGACCAAGTGAGCTGACATGGTGAGTGGGCTTAGAGAAGCAACACAGTGGGGAAACTTGGCAAGCAAACATAATGAGCCAACTTGTTGAGGCGAAGTGGTAAAACCACTGGGTGAGCCGACTTGGTGAGCTGACTTAAAGAGTCAACTCGTTGAGGTGACTGGGTGGGGGTGACTTGGTGAGCTGACCTAGGGGGTAAACTTGGTGAGTGAACATAAAGAGTCGACTTGGTGAGCATACTTGAATTGTCATCTTGACAAGATGACTAGGGGAGTCAGCCTGGCAAGCTAACATGGTGAGTCAACTTAAAGTGGCAAGTTGGTGGGGCAAGTGGGGGTGACTTGGTGAGCTAACCTAGAGAGTTGGCCTAGGTGGTAGACTTTGTGAGAGAACTTAGAGAGTCAGCTTGGTGAGTGTACTTCAATTGTCAACTTGGTGAGTTGACTAGGGGAGTTGGCCTGATGATCTAACATGGTGAGTGGGCTTAAAGTGGAAACTTTGTGGGGCAAGTTGGTGAGCCAACTTAACGAGGCTTCTTAGAGACATGACATGGTGAGTTGACTTGGTGAGCAAGCTCAATGAGTGGACCTAAAGACTGACCTTGATGAGGCACTTTGGTGGGGTGACTTGATGACTGAACTCAAAGAGTCAACTTGGCAAGCATACTTGAACAGTCAATTTGGTGGGGCAAGTTGGTGAGCTAACTTAGCGAGTCCACTTGGTGAGGTGAGATGGTGAGTCAACTTGGTTCGGTGACTTGGTGAGCTAACTTGGTGAGTGGACTTAAAGACTAACCTTGATGAGGGACTTTGGTAGGGTGACTTAATGAGCAAACTTAAAGAGTCAACTTTGTGAGCGTACTCAAACAGTCAACTTGGTGAGCTGGCTTGGCAATCTGACCTTGCGTGCATACTTGAATAGTAGACTTGGTGAGCTGACTAAAAGAGTCAACTCATTGAGGTGACTAGGTGGGAGTGACTTGGCAAGCTGACCTGGAGAGTTGACCTAGGGGATGGGCTTGGTGAGAAAACTTAAAGAGTCAACTTGGTGAGTGCACTTGAATTGTCAGCTTGGCGAGTGGACTTGGGGACTTGGTGGGACATACGGGTGAGCTAACTTGGTGAGGTGACTTGGTGAGTGGATTTAAGGACTGACCTTGATGAGGCACTTTGGTGGGGCAATTTGATGAACAAACTCTGAGTCAACTTGGTGAGCACACTTGAATAGTCGACTTGGCAAGTGTACTTCAATTGTCAGCTTGGCAAGCTAACTTGGGGAGTCAGCCTAGCAATCTAACATGGTGAGTGGGCTTAAAGTGGCAACTTGGTGGGGCAAGTTGGTGAGCCGACTTAGCGAGGCCACTTAGAGATGTGACATGGTGAGCTGACTTGTTGAGCAAGCTTGATGAGTGGACCTAAAGACTGACCTTGATGAGGCACTTTGGTGGGGTGACTTGATGACTGAACTCAAAGAGTCAACTTGGCGAGCATACTTGCACTAGTACATTTGGGTTCATTTTTTGACCTTTATTGGTTGAATTTTTGACCCAATTTTTGACCAAATTTTGACCAAATTCGACCAACCCATTAGTCAAAATTTTTTTGATCAAAATTTCGACCAGCTCACCGGTACATGATTTTTCTCAATCATATAACTAATTATATATTCTTCATATTAGTTACTATCAGTGCTTTTTAGGAATTCTATAAAATAGTTCACATGCCTGTGTATGATATGACATTTTGCATGCATCCTACACTCTCTCTCATCTAGCTAATGATGGATTACGTAGAGTGATCTAAAACCATGATGCTAAAAAACACACAATCAAATCCAAAATGAACTTGTACTACAAATGGATTGTGGAAATATGATATTGGTAAAATTACATGCATGTCTACCAGGACAATCACAACTTAAACATATATTTGTCCTAGTAGACATGCATGCAAAATTAACAGTATCAGATTTCTACAATCCACTTGTAGTGCAAGTTCATTTTGGATTTGATAGTGTGTGTTTTTTAGAATCATGGTTTTAGATCACTCTACGTAATTCATCATCAGCCAGATGAGAGAGTGTAGGATGCATGTAAAATGTCATATCATAGGCAAGACATGTGAACTATTTTATAGAATGCCTGAAAAAAATTTACATCTACCTGTTGGTGGAAATTTCCACCAACGCCTAAATTTTTTTCTACCTTTGTTGGTGGAAATTTCCACCAATGCATAAATTTTTTTCTACCTTTGTTGTTCGAAATTTCCACCTTCATTGGTCAAAATTTCCACCAACGCCTAAATTTTTTCTACCTTTGTTGGTCAAAATTTCCACCAATGGCTAAATTTTTTTTCTACCTTTGTTGGTCAAAATTTACACCAATGTGTAAATTTTTTTCTACCTTTGTTGGTCAAAATTTTGACCAATTCCTATATGAACCTAGACAATGGCTTTGGTGGGCTTTCGACCAATACATTGGTCAAAATTTTGACCCACTAGTGAGTTGGTCAAAATTTTGACGAGAAAAATATCAACCAATGGGTTGGTCGAATTTGGTTAAAAATTGGTCAAAAATTGGGTCAAAAATTTGACCAATAAAGGTCAAAAAATGAACCCAAATGTACTAGTGACTGTTAGTGTAAATAACTAATTATTATTATACTTTGCTAAAGTTTACTTAAGTTAATGCATTATCATATTAGTTGTCATGCAGACACCTAGGAGTATGTGTAGTCATATGAGTTGTCTTGTTGGCAACATAGGAGTTAACAACTTATTTGAGCACATGGTGTCTACAACATCTCTTTACAAGATACACCTATGCAAACTTATCCTCTCATCATCACACAAAATCCTATTCTCAATGGAGGATAATCCACTCTTGGTGGACATGTGCTAAGTTGTGAGGCTTATCACTTTACTAACTCGTAGTCATTCTAGATGCTTTTATATATAGCCACTTCTGGTGTCTATTCATCTGATTTCCATTATTATTTTGATCGTTATTGAGATTCTCATTTGATCATCATTAGTCTCTCTTGTTCTATCTATTGAGTTTCTTGGTCTTGGTGTTTAATTATTGCCTTGGGCAAATTCTTAGATGGTATCAAAGCTAAGGGAACTTCATTTCATAGCCATTAGAGAGTTTCATTTTGCTTCATTTTGGAGGACCATGATTTAGATTTTGGTATCCACAAAAATTGGGATGTTTTGAGAAAGATCTAACGTCGCCATTCTGTTTAGGTGGTCATTTCCATAAATTTTGACTATAAATTTTCTTATGTTGGGCAAAAGTTAAATCTAAGGGAAAATCTTGGTAGTATAGATTTGAGTTTTTTTAATAAAAAAATTATTTTCAATTATTTTTCTCAAATCTAAATATATTCTATCATTATTTGAAGATTTAGAAATCTATTGTTATTTTGTGCATATTTTCGAATCTCTATTATTTTATTCTACAAAATTGTGGCAGATATTTTTTGCAAAGTGGACTTGGAAGCCCAATTTTCTCATTTGGAGGATCAAAGTATCTTCAAGCTCATTATGGTACATCATCCCATCACACATATAAAAAATTCATACTTTGGTTGAGCACCCCTACTACTACTCACACATCAATCAGTAGGAGTGGGAAAGGCTAGGGAATCACATCATCAAGTTTAACCATGGATCAACTCAAGAAATGACATTATGCATTGTGAAAAAAATACCCTAGCTCCCATCTCCATCCCTGTAGCACCATCATTGTTCAAGCAATCATTGCATAAATTTATTTGTTATTAATCAATAGAACTAGTTATCTTTTGGACTAAACCTTGGCCATTCATAGGAGTCCATTACTTGTGTCTAAGATTAAAGGCTGATATCTTGAATCCCACATTGCAAAAGTTTTTATACATCCTCATCATCGATAGTGATGGTTACGGTACAAACATCGATTGTTATGGTGGAGATATAATCTCTAAGTGCTCACCACTAGTCTGCCATCGCCAACACAAGTGAGCTATGATGTGTTGTACAATCCAAGGCATCACATTAGATTAGTGGAAGTGGAATATTTCAAGGCTATTGAGTCAAAAAGTTTTCTACATTGGCTAAGATCTAATAACTTAGATTGCAATGACTACTAATGCAACCTGTAGTAAAAGAAGATCTGAGGTAGCTTCCTCTTGGGAAAGAAACTCAGGGTTCCTATGGGTATAGTAGACTTGATCTACATGTTTGTTGTACTTGTTGCATCCTTTTCATCACTCTAGTGGATGCCATCTATGTACTCAACATTTTAGGTATTTTTTCATGAATACCTACAAGAAGAGGAATTGGGTTAATTTCTCTAAGAGAGCTAGTGAAAGTGAGAATGAGAATTGAACCAAGAATCATACAAAGTATGATGGTCTTCTAAATGTGGGATCAAGCCTTTCACATAATTTCTAATAGTAACAGCAATGAAAAGAAATTATTTGGCCATCTCCATCAATTTATAAAAAAACTTCCATTGCCAAATTCTTGCCACCTCTAAAATTGGTATTTTTCATTAATCTTTGCATTGCATGAATATTTCACATAGTCAAAGGAGGATTTTTTTATTTTTCCTTGATGGGACCCAAACTGTCAAATTTAGGCTCATATTTGGTTGAATTCATCAACTACTTGAGAATTAGACCCCTCACCACATTGATTTTTAGTTTGGTAGTCCAACTTCATAGGGCCATATCTCAATCATCCAACCTCTAAATCAAGTATGTAATGGGTACCCTAGAAATGTCCAAAAACTAAACCAACTATTGAAAATGATACCAATTGTTGAAAATAATTTTAATGTCTTTGCATAGGTTTCAATCCACATAACATGAGAAAGAAAGAATTTATGCAAATTGAAGATTAAACCACTGCTAAAATATTATTAGTTCTCAAGATGATAAAATCAAACAACAATGTATACCAAAGTTCAAACCCCAAAGGAATGATGTCTAGAATGTTACAAGAGAGGAAAAATTTCCTTTAATTCCATGACCAAATCTCTAACTCACACCTCCAAGCTTTTATCAAATGTAATTCACAATCATCCGATGCTAAACAATGAGGCTCCCACCTCTATTTATACTTTCCCTACCCCCTTCTACAAGGAAACCAAATATTAACTAATTGCATGTACTAGAAGCTTCCCCCTTCTAGTAATTAATGCTCTCTAGAAAATTTTCCCTTGCAATACAATAATTAATTGTGCTTCTAGAAAATTAAATTTTTAGAGGCTTCCCCCTTTCTAATAATTAATACATACTCTAGAAGCTTCTCCCTTGTAATACAATAATTAATTAGATATAAAGTCAACTTTTAATTTTTAATTTATTTAATGACTTTATAAGAAATTAATTTAACTACTAAAGTGGGGACATTACAGTCCACCCTCCTTGAAATTTCTTTTCCTCAAGCAATCCAACAACACATTGAGCTCCAACCTCCACCTATATCCCAATTGAAATAGTATGTGACATCCCTATGGACATTAAACCAATTGCAAACCAACATCATCAGGACCAACCATATATCTTGTAGCCTAGTACCCAAAACTTGTGTTGATGATGTAGAAGTCAGAATGTCACCAGAAGGTAACTCCATAGAAGATCTTTGTAAAATTTTCTTCTTTGTATCCACCCACATGATATATATTGGACTAGAATTGCCATCATCACAAACATGCATTGAAGAATATGTGATGATAAGAAAACTATATGCACTCATGCTAACTGTATCAACAATAGGTGTCACCACATTGAAATATGTGGACATAGGAACAATAATAACTACTGCAATAGAAAACTTAACCAAATATATAGCTGATGAAAAATCATAATCAACATGTGTGCCATCATTAGAACACACATCAACCACTGCATGCATGCTGCTAAACTCCTTATCGGATGTTTCAACTAATAGAGAAGTGGCTATTGATAGGACAACATCCTCGCATTCTCCTAATCCCACTATTGTTGCATTGCCATCCCTTGACAAAGCTTCATATGTGGACTCCTGAATCTACACACACGACTCAACACTAGATTGTGAATCAATAATACTAGAATGTAAACCCACATCTACTGACTCCACTAAAATGCCCAAATCACCAACATTAGAGCCAGGTGGCTCTATAATTGTCTCGATCCCACCTAAGGAATCAACTACCTCCTGCACTAGAGCAACACACAAATTATCAATATCGATACCCATCTATCTAGCCATAAGCTACAACATCATATCGATTCACCTATTCTGCTCCTATTGTATCATATCCATTCACCTATTCTGCTCCTCTAATGTACCTAGTAACCTAAACATTACATTTTCTAATCTAGACCAATATACATTTTATCAAACACTTTTCCCTCTATCTAGCTATCCCAAATTCCCTATAAGACCTCCACAGGATGGTAGGGCTTATAGCTCTAATACCACTATAATGGGCTCTGATACCACTATAATGGGTACCCTAGAAATGCCCAAAAACTAAACGAACTACTGCAATGATACCAATTTCTGAAAACAATTTTAATGCCTTTGCATAGGTTTCAATCCACATAATATGAGAAAGAAGGAATTTATACAAATTGAAGATTGAACTACTACTGAAATATTATTAGTTCTCAAGATGATAAAATCAAATACACAACAATGTATTCCAAAGGCCAAACCCCAAGGGAATGACATCTAGAATCTTACAAGAGAGGATGAATGTCTTCTAATGCGAAGACCAAATCTCTAACTCACACCTCCAAAATTTTATCAAATGCAATTCACAATCATTTGATGCTAAAAAATGAGGCTCCCACCTCTATTTATACTTTTCCTACTCCCATCTACAAGGAAACCAAATATTAAGTAATTGCAAGTACTAGAAGCTTCCCCCTTCCAATAATTAATGCACTCTCTAGAAACTCCTCCCTTGCAATACAATAATTAATTGTGCTTCTAGAAAATTAAATTAGTAGAGGCTTCCCCTTTTCCAATAATTAATACATACTCTAGAAGCTTCTCCCTTATAATACAACAATTAATTAAATATAAAGTCACCTTTTAATTTTTAATTTATTTAATAACTTTATAAGAAATTAATTTAACTACTAAAGTGGGGACATTACAAGGTACATTATATATATATTTCAGCTAGAATTTCCTAAAAATTTTAGTGGTGCTATTATTTTCTAGTTTTGGAGCATGGATTTGTCAGAAAAATTAGTTCTTGGTGACTATACCTATCTAATCCTACATTTTGCAACTTCATCTACTTTGTATGAGCTCATCTAAACATATATTTAGGTGCCTTTTTTTTTTAAGTGCATAATTTTTAGTCTACCTTCTAGATCTATAGTTAGATTATAGACTTGTGTGGATAAAAATACCACTTTTAGAAATAGGTCTTTTTTTGCATAGTATTGCTTTAATCAAACTTCAAATTGTTTTATATCTAAGAAACATTGCTAAGTACAAGATTTAAACTCCAAAAGGAGGTTGTAAACAACAAAATAAAAAGTCCACTTAAGCCCTAAATTGGCAAGTGGCTATTGTAATCACACTAAGTATAAAGTTCCTAAATCATTCATTTGCGGGTGTTTTTTGATTGAGTGAAAAGGGGGGGGGGGGTGTCTCTTAGTGTTGTGTTCCTTTCTTCTTGTTGTTATCTTTCTTTCCTTATATTATGGGAAACATTAAGGTTTCAAAATTAACACCACTTTACTATGCCACATGGTAAGTTAAAAAATGGTGTGAATTAATGAATGAAGAAGTTTCTCAATATGTAGATGGATCTCTTCCTAAACCCACAAGTGATCAAGTAACTCAAAGTGATATCCATGCTTGGGAATTGGCAGATAGAAAAGCCCTAGGAATCATTAGGTTAGGGGTTAATGACAAGAACCTTTATCATTTCATAAAATATGATACATCCAAGGAAACTTGGGATGCCCTTAAAAAACTATATGGGAAAGTGATTGAGGAGGATGTCTACAAGATTGAAGATGAACTTATGTCCCTATATCTTAGGAACTTTGATTCCATCTAGGATTTTATCATTAAGGTGAATGAGTTGAGAAAAAAAATTAATGATTGTGGTAGCCTCATCAAGGATGAAGGTTTATTTATCTAATTTAGAATAAGTTTCCAAAAACTACTCCACATTTGTCTCTTCTTTCAATATCTCAAAGACTCCCTTAGGGGCTTCTTTGTAGAAACTCACTTTTGATGATTATGCCTAGTTGTTAGAAGACAAACAAGCTAAGTTGATAATAATGGGGATTCTCAAGTCTTCAAAGTCTAAGGCATTAGTGGCTAACAATGAGAGCTCTAAAAAATTGACTGGTGAAAGTTTAAAAAAAGGCAAGGGAGAAAAGAAGTGGAAAGATAACAAACAAGAGGACACAAAAAGGCCACCATCCAAATCAAATAAACAACAAGGGGGACAATAATCAAGAAAAGAAGAAGTGTACCTATTGTCAATGAATTGGTCATGGTGAACATTAGTGTTATCACAAGAAAATTGATGAATTGAAAAACATCATGAAGAAGCACAATGTTCCATTGCCTAATTCTTATAAGGAAAAGGGGTCTTCAACTTCAAATTCTAAGGGAAAAGGGCAAGCTTTACTCACAAGCACTATTAGCCAGGGGGAATGGATTATTGACCTAGGTGCCACACATCACATGGGGGCTTCAAATAGAGATTTTTCTTCAATGACACCTTTAGAGATACCTCACATCTTTGTAGGAGATGATACTAAAGTGGAAGTTGAAGGGAAAGGTGAAGTTGAGATGGAAAGTGGATCATTCAATGATGTTCTATATGTTCCTAAACTTACCTCCAACCTTCTTTTAGTTTACCAAATCACTCACTATGGAGGTGGAAAAAAGGTTGAATTTCTTCTAGATTTAGTTGTTGTCAAAAGCATCAAAGGAGATTCTATGGTTGCAATAGGTGAAGCTAAACATTATTCAAGGCTTTGCACTTTCTATTCCTCTGTGCCTAAATCTAATGCACAAGCCTTGTTAATGCTTTCAAATACAAAAAGAAAACTATTGCATGAGAGATTTGGACATCTCAACTATAGGTATCTTCAACAACTTAGCAACAAGAACACTTGGGAACCATCTAGAAAAAATGTTTGACAAGGAAAAGTCTTGGAGAGCACAAAGCCTTCTTGAACTAGTTCATAGTGATGTGGTGGACCCATTTCTAGTGCCATCATTTGGAAAGTCTTGCTATGTACTCACCTTCATTGATGACTACTTTTTCTATACTTGGGTATTTTTCATGGCTCATAAGAGTGAAGTGTTTGAACAATTTCTCACCTTCAAGGATCAAGTAGAAAAATAGTTAGAGAAAGCCATCAAGGTTCTTCAAACTAATAATGGAAGGGAGTATGTGAACTCAAGACTTGTAGACTTTTGTACTCAAGAGGGAATTGACCTTCAGAATTTAGTACCATACACTCTATAGAAAAATGGTGTTGCAGAAGGGAAGAACAAAACCCTCAAGGAGATGACCACTTGCATGCTATTACATAAGTCTCTTGCTCAAGATTTTTCCATTGAAGCAATGAATTGTGCAAATTACATCCAAAATAGGTGTCCTCATAAAGCTTTGGATGGTGTAACTCCTTTGGAATCTTTGAATGGAAGGAAGCCTATGGTAAAGTAATTTAGAGTTTTTGGTTGTCCAACATGGGCACGAATACCTCCATAGAAATGCAAGGCATTGGAACCTCAAAGTAAACCTTGCATCTTTGTTGGTTATATGGACTCACATAAAGCCTACAAGTTGATGGATCTAGACACAAAAGAATTTTTTTATGAGAGGAGTGTACACTTTGAAGAAAGTTGTACAAGCTTTACTTCTTCAAATCCTCCTTCCTCCTTCATTGAAGAGAGTGACAGTGATGGCAGTGACTTGGAAGATTTTTTCCCACAACCCAAATAGAGGCATTAGTAAGATGAGGTTGATGAAATTCCTTCTACTTCTACATCTTCTTCCACTAGATCTAAATGGGCTTAGCAAAAATTGGATGTAGTAGGACCATTGGCAAGGAATCCTTTAGACACTAGGAGGAAAAGATCACAACACAACTCACCCCCTCATGCTTATATTGTAGTTGCTTCCCATCCTCAATCATTCAAAGAATCTTTAGGAATTCCAAAATGGGATAAAGCAATGGAGGAAGAATACAATTCTCTTATGAGAAACAACATATGGGACTAAGTCTCTCTTCCTAAGGGAAGAAAATTGGTTTAGTGTAAGTGTATCTATCAGACCAAGTTTTTAGCAAATAAAAGTGTGGATAATTATAAGGCAAGACTTATTTCAAAAGATTTCTCTAAGGTTCCTTGTATTGACTACACTAAGACCTTTGCCCCATTTGCAAAAATGAACTCCATTTGTTTGACACTAGCTATATCTACAACTCAAAGATGGGTTGTTGATTAGATGGATATGAAGAGTGAATTCTTGAATGGTGATCTTCATGAGGAGATTTATATGGAATAACCAAAGGGGTTCATTCTCGATTTTACTTTGGTTTGCAAGTTGAAAAAGTCTATCTATGGACTAAAACAAGCTCCAAGAGCTTGGTATGCCAAGTTGGATTCTTTCCTTCTCTTAGCAGGATTCACCACAAGTCATACAAATTTGAATTTCTACAGTCTTCACCAAGATGATTCTCACTTGCTACTTGTGCTTTATGTAGATGACTTAATCATTGTAGGCAATACAACATCCATCATTGATAGTATAAAGTTTACTTTGTAGGATAGATTTTCCATGACCAACTTGGGCCTACTTCATTACTTCCTTGGTATAGAGATACAATAGTCTTCATCAGGGATTACATTATCACAACCCAAGTATGCTCTTGATATATTTGATTAATTTCATGTGAGTGACTACAAGGTTGCATGTGCTCCATTCCTTTCAAGTGTTAACTTAGAAGCAAAGTTTTCCACTCCACTTGTTGATGTTACTTTGTATAGATAGTTGGTTGGAAGTCTCATCTACTTAACACATACATGCCCTGACATATCCTTTTCAATTGGCATGGTTTCTCACTTTATGCAAGAGCGACATGAACTTCACTAGAAGGTAGCCAAATACACCTTGCACTATATCCAAGGTCCACACACATATGGGATAAGCTATGCAGTTGGTACTAGACTATAGTTAGTGGGTTATATAGACTCAAACTATGCAAGAGAGCTTGATTATTGCAAATGAACTTTAGGATACATGTTTCATCTTGGTTCCAACCCTATTTGTTGGTAGAGTAAAAAGTAGAACACTATTTCTCTTTCATCTACTAAGACTGAGTATCAAGGAGTTGTCACTATGACTATAGAAGCCATTTGGTTAAGACATATTCTAAAGGAGTTTGGTTTCGACATACCTAGACCCAAATTTATACATTGTGATAATTAGAGTGCCATTGAATTCTCAAAAAATCTAGTGCAACATCAACTCATAAAACACATTAAGGTTCATGTGAACTACATCAACGAGCTGATTCATGAGTAAGTCATTACATTGCAGTATTGTCCTACAGAACAATAGATTACAGATATCTTCACCAAGCCCTTAATTGAGGTCAAGTATCTTCATTTGTGAGATCTCTTAGGGGTGTGGAATATTTCACCAAGGGGAGTCACATGGCTCTTCTCTTCTTTATTTTACTTCTCTCTCTTTTTGGGGGAGGGTTTTTACAATGAAGTTTTCCCTCTTTCTCCATTTTCAAAGAGACTGCATTGCATTGCATTACATTGTATGTAGAGCATTGCATTTGTACATGGGTACCTAACATGGCCTAGTAGCTAGGACCCATCATACATTTTCCTCTAGATGTTGTGAGCTTAAGTGCATTCCCTTAAGTTGAACTTAAGGGGGCTTGTTAGTGTAAATAATCAATTATTATTACACTTTATTTAAGTTTACTTAGGTTAATGCATTATCACATTAGTTATCATGTAGACACCTAGGAGTATGTGTAGTCATATCAGTTGCCTTGCTGAAAACATAGGAGTTAACAAATTATTTGAGCACATGGTGTCTACAAAATCTCTTTATGAGATAAACCTATGTAAACTTATCCTTTCATAATTGCACAAACTCTTGTGCTCAATGGAGGATAATCCACTCTTGGTGAACATGTGCTTAGTTGTGAGGCTTATCACTTTGCTAACTCCTAGTCATTCTAGATGCCTATATATACAAGAACTTCTAGCATTTATTCATCTAATTTCCATTATTATTTTGATAATTAGCAAGATTCTCATTTGGTCATCATTAGTCTCTCTTGTGCTATCTATTGAGCTTCTTGGTCTTGGTGTTGAATTATTGCCTTAGGCAAATTCTTACACTAACTTTGTTAGGAGATTTGATTCAATGTTGCTACAATTATTAGAATGTAACACAAAATATCAATTCTTTACCAATTAGGGTTAACATCTAGGATGTTGTCTTTAATTAGTTAAGTAATTATTTTGGTTGAAAAAATTATTCCTTAACCCAAAATACTTATTTCCTTATCATGTTGTGTTATGCTTGTACAACACTGCAACTAGTAAAATCATTATAACTCTATCTACCCTAACTATACTATCCTACAAACTTGCACATTTCATCATTATAGTCTCTATTGGCCATACCTCACTCTGTAGGTGTAAATATTTCTTCTCTAGACCATGTTGACCAAAAATCTAATTGTTCTGTCAGATGAACTGCATAAAAATTTGAAAATTTTCTAGGTATACATCCCAAAACTTTATTCTTATAATCTAGTAAATTCACATGAATTATAGGTTTCAATAAATGAAAAGATTATACTGACTAACCTATACAAATTACCAAAAATCCTCAACTTCACATTGATGGAAACATATGGGGAAATTGGCTAAGTCCCAAAACAAAATTTCAAAGCTATCGATTATCATATAATATACCATATTTCCTTATACCTCCTAATTATAGTATAACTTCATATCATATCTCTTAATTACAACTTTCTACACTACTCCCCCTTACATATACATACATATAATTTTCCTTATCTCTCCCCCTTTAACATCAATGATAAAGGTTTCAAAACTTATATACATGTCAAAATTGAACTACCTCTCTATTCATGTTGAGTTTGTTATCCTAGAGATGAATTCTATAAATTTTGACTTCAGGATCTCAAACTCTTTTTAGCTCATGTCCTTGACTACCTTAGATACACTATTTAGAATGCACAGTCTATAAGATGCTACTTCTACTGAATTAAGGTCTAAATAAATGAACTTTTCATATGATGTCTTTGTTGCAGGACACTAATCCAACTACCTTCGGAAATTAGTGATTTCTAACATTAGGTGTTTTCTTAGTAAATAGATACTCTTTATGATCCTTTCTTTTTTCATCTCAATGATCCTTATATCATCATGTACTTGTGCAATGGTCACTTCTAGATCTTCAATCTTTGTATTTCGCTACTAGAGCTTGTTTATTAGATTCTATAATTCATTATATTTTCCATTTAGCTCATCATTCATGTCTTTAACGTAATTGAATGACATGGTACTCTATCCATACAATGTCCTTCATTCCATTAAGAATCTTCTTAGTTCCTTGATATAAGTATCAATTATTGCTAGGTGATTTCTAATATTTGTACATATGGGTATGTGTAGGATCATGGTGTGCCAAAAAGTGGCAATGTGAAAAAAATAGATTTTGAAAATGTCTAAAAGTGTTTCAAAGTCTACTCTAACTTTTTTCCACCCATCTTGATACCAAAGCTAAAAAAGTAGGCGCCAAGACTTATCAAGTATCCAATTTGATATTGAATACCCCATACTATTGGGTATCTGATACAAAATTGATTATCTAATAATATCAAATATCCAATATCAAATTGGATACCCAATAACTTGAACTCTTTTGGCTGGGCTTTTCACGCTTATTATCAGCCTTGTTATTGTTTTAACTCTTGAGTTTCAAGGTCTCTATAAAACTTGTTTATCTAATAAAAAACTATGCTATTATTTTTAAAAAAACCTGTGGGTTGTTGTTTCAATAGTGTTATTCACATTTTTAGCTCAGATATCTGATTGTAAAATGGATATGTGATAAGGTAAGTGACTTTAGCCTTTTTTATGTTTTCAATCAATTTTATCATAAATTTGTTAATTTTAATTGAATTTGTTAAAATTTAGGTTTTTTTGATAGAAATTGTTAAAATCTAGGTTTTTTATAACATAAATTATATTTTGTGAATTAATAGGTATGGTTAACCAAAATGATGATACTGAGGCAAGGAATGTTGTTCATCATAACCCCCCACCAAATGATCTAGTGCCCCCTCAAAATTGTCCACCAAATGATCCTTTACCCCCTCAAAACCCTCCTCAAATTAATAATTTGATACTTGAAAATTTGACCAAATTGAGAGCTTTGCGAAGAACATATAATACTATACCCACATTGGTTCCTATGTTATCCACGTTAAACACCATAGTGGATAACATTGAAATGTTAGGATAAACCACGAACAGAAATAAAAACAACATGCAAATATAACCAATAACGAAAAATAATAGATCACATAGAAATGAACACAAGGAACCAAGATTTAATGTGGTTCACCCAATCCTTGGGCTACGTCCACCAAACAACAAGTCTTATCTTATTACAATCTAGTGATTACAACCTGATTATAGTCTATAATCCCTTACAGCTCAATACCACTGCAAGAACCAATTTTGCATCACAACATAATAAAAATACCTAACCCTAAACCCTTTTATACGAGTATTTTATCCATTTTAGGGTTACAACATTTCGGCCATAATATGTCAGCTACAACGTATGTACAATACTTTCCTTATCAATTACCATAATCTAACAGTCTCCCACTTGGGGATTGATCAAGCTCCACACTAAACAACAATCTCCCACTTAGAGACTGATCTTGTAGCAATACCACTACCACATGGGGCTCCCATTGGATCAAACCACCTTAGACTCTGTTGTTCTGTGATACATGTTTAGTCTAAAAGACCAATCGAAGCTGAAGAGAAGTTCAACTTCTCCCTTGTTACAACCTTTGTCAACATATCTGCTAGATTGTCATTTGTATGGATCTTCTCCATCTTTAACTGTCCATCCTCCAAAACTGACCAAATGAAATGGTACAACAACTGTATGTGTTTGGTCTTAGAATACAAAGCTAAATTCTTTGTAAGATGAATGGCACTTTGACTATCTATGAACAAATAATTATCTTTCTGAGGATGTCCCAATTCTTCCAAGAAGAACTAAAGCCATATCATCTCCTTGGCTGCCTCTGTAGTAGCAACATACTCTACCTCTATAGTGGATAGAGCATTAATCTTCTATAACCTAGAAACCCAGCTCACAGCTACCCCACCAATAGTAAAGATATAACCTGTAGTACTCCACCTGGTATTAATATCCCCTACCAAATCTGAGTCAACATAGCCCTACAAAGTAGTAGTAGTAGAGCCCCCAAAGTGTAAACACTTATTGGGCGTTCCTCTCAAATATTCGAGAATCCACTTGACAACATTCCAATGCTCAAAACCTGGGTGACTCATATACCTACTAACAACTCCCATTGCATGTGCAATATCTAGCCTAGTGCATACCATAGCATACATCAAGCTTCATACAGCTGAAGCATAGGGTACCTTGGACATCTTATCCTCCTCTTTCGATGTCTTAGGACACATCTCCTTAGTCAACTTCAAATGACTAGGTAAAGGTGTGCTGACAACTTTAGCATTCTCCATAGAGAAACGTTGCAACAGATTCTCAACATAATCAGCCTAAGATAGCGTTAATGTTTTATTCTTCCTATCTTTGCAAATATTCATACCAAGAATTTTTTTTGTGGCCCCCAAATCCTTCATAGAAAATGCATGTGCTAACTGGCATTTCAACCCCTTAATATGATCCATGTTAGACCTAGCTACAAGCATATCATCAACATATAGACATAAAATAATGTAGTTACCATCATCCAACCTCTTAAAATAAACACAATAATCCGAATGACACCTATTATAGCCATGCTCATGCATAAATCTATCAAATTTTAGATACCATTGCCGAGGTGCTTGCTTCAAGCCATATAAACTTTTCTTCAATTTACACACTAAGTTCTCCTTACCTTTGACCTCAAATCCCTATGTCTGAGCCATATATATTTCTTCATCCAAATCACCATGAAGAAAGGCTATTTTAACATCCAACTGCTCTAAATGCAAATCTTTAGTAGCCACAAGACGTAAAACAATATGAATAGAAGTCATTTTAACAACAGGAGAAAATATCTCATGAAAATCAATTCCCTTTTTCTATGCAAATCCTTTTACAACTAACCTGGCCTTAAATCTGTTCTTACCTCCTTCCTTTTCTTTCAACCTATAAACCCACTTATTCTGTAAAGCCTTTTTACCTACAGGTAACTTGCATAGATCCCATGTCTTATTCTTTAGCAAAGAGTCCATTTCATCTTTCATTGTAGACTCCCACTAAATCTTAGTATCCACCTATACAGCTTCATCATAACTTTTAAGTTCACCAACATCAGTAACTAAAATAGAATACAAAGAGGGAGAAAATCTTTGTGGAGGTCTAATTTTCCTTATTGACCATCTAATATTCACTGGTGTGTGTGGTATTTGTTGTTGCAGTTGTTGTACATCATGAGGAATGGCTAGAACATTAGCTTTTGGAGTATCATCCAGCACTACATAATCATCTTCTTTCTTCTCATGTTGCTACAAAAGATCTTTGTACAACACTTTCTCATTGAATATGACATCTCGACTTGTAACAATTTTATGATTTTTAAAATCCCAAAGTCTATAACCAAATTCATTAATTCCATATCCAAAAAAGACAAATTTCTTTGATTTAGCTTCTAGCTTGGTTCTATTTTCAGAGTCTATTTGAGCAAAAGCTTCACAACCAAAGGTCTTGAGAAAAGAATAACACACCTTCTTACCAGTCCATCCCTCCTCTAAAATACCACAGCCCAAAGGAGTAGAGGGACCTCTATTAATAAAATATACTATAGTATTGATAGCCTCCACCCACATGTGTAAGGGAAACCTAGCATGCAACCTCATGCTCCTTGTGTGCTCAACTATAGTCCTATTCATGCATTCAGCCACTCCATTTTCCTATGGAGTCCTTGGAACAATTTTCTATCTACTAATACCATTAGTGGAGCAATAATCTTCAAATTTATGACTGCAATACTCACCACCATTATCAGATCTGAGACATTTTGATTTCTTACCAGTCTCATTTTCAACCAAGCATTTCCATTTCTTAAAAGTTTGAAATACATCAGATTTCTATTTAAGAAAATAAACCCATACTTTTCTAGTTGCATCATCAATAAATGTAACATAATAATGAGAGCCACCAAGGAAAGATACCTAAGCTGGTCCCCATACTTCTGTATGCACAAGCTCTAATTTCTCCTTTTTATTTTCCTTCTCAATCCTTACAAAACTCACTCTCTTTTGTTTTCCATATACACAACTTCCATAGAAATCCATATTAACACATTTTAGACCTGGTAAAACTTTCTTTGAATGAAGTACTTTCATACCTTTCTCACTCATGTGCCCAAGTCTGTTGTCCCATAGTGTTATATTAGAATCTACAGCAGCTATTTGTTCTCCCTGCTCAACTATAGCAATTTTTCCTGAACATTCATTTTTCTCTGAAACAATCAAAGTAGAAGGAACAATATGACCTATACAAAGATATAAGGTGCCTACTTTTAGACCTTTTTCTACTACAAGGGAAGCTTTTGAAACCTTCCAATTTTTATCATTAAAAGTAACTACACAACCCTCATCATCATATTGCCCCGCTGAAATTAAATTCCTACTCAGTCTTGGAACATGTCTAACCTCATGTAGTAGCCAATGATTCCCATTTTGCAACTTAATCTTAATTTTTCCCTTTCCAAAAATTTGACAGCATTCATTATCCCCCAAATAAAAAAGCCCAAAATCCCCTTGGACATAATCAATGAAATAACCTCTATGAGGTGTAGCATGAAATGAAGCACCAGAATCCAAAACCCATGAATCATCAACACTTTCTAAAGATAGAAGCAAAGCATCCTCTTTGGATTTTTTACTTACCACATTTTCCTCCTTGTCTCCATCTAAATTTTCTCCTTCATTTTTCTTTCGATTCCAACAATCTTTCTTTTTGTGCCTTGGTTTCCCATAGTACTAGTAGTCATTTGGTCCTCTTGATTGAGACCTCTTCCCTTTTGACTTTTCTCTTGATTTCCCACAATTTATAGAGTTACTTCCTCTCTTAGTCATTCTGCCCCTACTTTGTGCATTCAAAGAACTTCCTGATGTAGATCCACTTGAGGATTTCCTATGAGTTTCCTCACTCAAAACAACACCGATCACATCATCATATTTTAGGGTACTAGATCTAGGAATATAATCACTCACTGCCATTACCAAGCCATTCCAGCTTTCAGGAAAAGAACACAAAATCAAGAGAGCCCTAATTTCTTCATCAAAATTGATACCCACATAAGATAACTGACTAGTAATAGTATTAAAGTCATTTAAATGATCTATAATAGATCCACCTTTTGCCATTTTCATATTAAATAAAAGCTTAATGAGAAATACCTTGTTTGAAGTGGAGGGCTTTTCATATAGTGTTGCTAGGGTTTTCATCAAATCTTTTGTTGTCTTCGCTTTTGTAATATTAAATGCCACCGATGGTGCCAAGCATAACCAAATTCTTTCTAGTGCCTCTCTGTCCAAAAGATCCCATTCAACATCTGACATAGTTCCCTGATTCTTGGCTTTTCCTTCCAACGACTTCCATAAATCCTTCTGATATAGATAGTCTTCCATTTGCATCTTCCATAATTGGAAGTTCTGCCCATTAAACCTATCAACCCTTAGCTTACCCTCATCTTCCATCACTCCCACTCAACTATGAGGCTCCCACTTAACTGTGAGACTTTCCTTCAGTGGATAATTGAAAGACAACCTCACTGTGATACCTTTTGTTAGGATAAACCATAAACATAAATTAAAACTAAATGCAAATATAACCAATAAAAAAAAAATAGATCACATAGAAATGAACACAAGGCACCAAGATTTAATGTGGTTCACCCAATCCCTAGGCTATATCCACTAAATAGCAAGTTTGATCTTATTACAATCTAGTTATTACAACCTGATTACAGTCTGTAATCCCTTACAACTCAATACCGCCACTAGAACCAATTTTGCATCACAACATAATGAAAATACCAAACCCTAAACCCTTTTATACAAGTATTTTATCCATTTTAGGGTTACAACATGTCAGCCATAATGTGGTAGCTACAACGTATGCACATTACTTTCCTGATCAGTCACCATAATCTAACATGAAACTTTTACTAATGAACAATATGCCACTCTTTGTTGGTGTGACAAAATGCATGAGATGTTTGAGATGGGTTGGACTATAATTTGGTTTCCCTTTATACGAACACAAAAACTAGTTTACTAGTTGATTGTAAAAAGCCCAAACTATCCATTAAATGGTGCACAAATTATGCCATACATGAAAACTTTTGGGATTGTTGTTGTATGGTTTTTGACATCTCTCCACATAGAAATTTAGAGGTGCCATTTTATTTCCTTAGAAAATTGTATGTAGAATTTGTGTTGGGCCTCAAGGTGAACTATTGGAGCATGAAGCCCAACATGGGTGTAGGATTAGGAGCTCCTCAGGCTAGACCCTCTTCCTAGTGGAAGAAAGCTAACACTTTTGTCCCAAATATTGATGTCTCCCCCCCTTCTCAACTGTAGCATCCCAATATCATTGCAGAGGATAGCTCTTAGACTATTAGAGCCATCCATAATTTAGTAGTCTATTGATATCCTAGGCTAGGTCAGTGTTGCCTCCCCATGTTGATGATGTTGGCACGAGTTCATAATTAGCGAGCTCATCACATGTTTGTGTGCCCCATACTTGCATAATGTGCAAAAATATTTTTCTGGGTCCCATAGGTGATCACTCTAAGTATCAATTTGTATTTGACAAGGATGCACCAAATGCACGTACAGAGGCTACATACTCTAATGTGAGAGAGGAAGGGCATGCATAGGCATAGAATCTATCTGTGTTAGTAAATGTATACATTTTTTTGTTATGACATATGCAATTTAAAGTTAATCTTTATAATAGAGTAATTAAAATTTTTAAGCCATATTGATGTATACATATATATGATCTTCATTCATGTTTACGTTTAGTTGATGATTAAGGAGTGGAGATAGGTTGATGATGCCACACTCTTGACTATTTCATTTGTCCTTAAGACATCTACGGTACATTAGGTTGTGTTTTTATTATTATTTTCTATTTGATATTGTAGCATATATGGTTTGTAATATTTCTTTTATCTTGTAGGTACCACCTATCCTTGGGGGACAAAGTGCAAGGGATGAGCCAGGACCCATTGACAAAGGAAAGGTAATTAGGTTCTTTTTATTTGATTAAATATTGATGCATTATTGTAAAATGTTTGTAGTAATGAAATTTAATTACATTCTTTATTGTATAGGGTGTGGCTACTGGCAATGAGCGCATATTTCCATTTGCACTAAGAGCCCCATTGTATGTATAAATATCATTTATTTTTTATTTTCCTTATTTTCATAAATAAATTCAAAAATAATTTTTGTGATATTAACAACTAGTATTTTGTATCTCATAGGAAACTCCTAATGCACACAAGGTTGGACAAGAGAGTTTTGTATCTTTGATGATGTAGCTATTATATCTTGAGGAGGAGCCTGCACTACTAAGTTGTAGTTTGAATTCTTGATTTTATGTTATAAATTTAGCATGTAATGAATTATAATGTTATATAGTTTAAGTTATATATTTATCTGAAAAACATATTTGAACATACATAGGCCACAATCAGCGAGCTACAAGCATTGCTGAGGGCATACAAGAGGACTCCTGACTGGTTCAAGTGGCTAACAAGAGAGGTATTTATCATGAAAGCTTAATAGTATAAACATTCATTAAAAAATAGATCATTATCCATTTGAGTATTCAATGTCAGATAAAAAGAATCATATAAACTTAGTAGTTTAACTTTGGGTTTTCCTTTTTTATTTTTGTAGGAGGCATCCAATCCACCTAGTCTAGTGAAGATGTTGCATTTTGATCATCCACCAGTAGCCTAGGATAGTATAGTTTTCATAGGATGCATCATGAGACATTTTGAGATGGCATATGCCACATTGTTTATAGAAACATTGATATTATACACATTCTGATGGAATGATTAGACACATTTTGTGTATGAATCTATGTATTTTGATATATATTTGTGTAATTTGTCTATGGATACATGTATTTTGATATATATATATATATATATATATATCATTTATGTGCACAATGATATACATATTAATTTAGTATCTAGTATTGTTGAATTTGTCGTGGATCATGTGTATTGTTCATGTTTATGGAATATCATTAATTTTGATCATATTTTTTATATTCAATTCAAATGCAATAATTTGTGAATAAAATTTTAGCAACCTTTATTATCAAATTTGAATGCAATGTTTAATTTGAAGTGTTATCATGACATAAAAACACTTGTTAACCTCCTACACAAGCTTCACATAACCCCAAATCTGATTTTAAGCTCCACCTTCAACCTTGAAACTAACACTTGGCTTCAAATCTAATCTCAATATACTTAAGGACTCCACCTTTGAATCATGGATTTTATTCCCAGCCATGAACTCATTTCTAGACTCATAATCTTTGATAACTACTCCTTCACTTTGTTACTATCCTTATACTACAACATTTCAATTTCAACATAATCTCAAAATATCCCAACTTAAGAGACTTGATTGGATCAAACCTTTTTACTTGGTTCTCCAATACCATATCCATATGAATAAAATCTATACATTTCTCACATTGATCAAATTACCCATACTAATCCACTTAACAAAACTTAGGAACCAAATCATCCAAAACATACCTTCTTGCTATCCTTTGTATAGAACCAAACACAATTATTCATAACTTTTGAACCATACTTCATTTTCTCCATCCAACCATCAAGTAATGTGTTCTATCATTATGTAAACTAGCTTCATTAATGCATTCTATCATTTCACACCTTATACATGTGTTTCCAACCTTGTATCGTCATGCTCAAATCCCTAACTAACACTTTGCACTCATTTTCACTTTGCATGAAAAAGTTACAGTTTTGCAATTTTGCAAGTTTGCAACTTTTATAATTTTGAACAATTTTTTCTTAACTTTCAATTCTTAATCACACAAGTTCACCGAACATGGTAAGGGGTTATCAATAGCCTGTACGAGCTCCAAGTTATGACCCTCAGAAGATCAACCTCAAAATGCACATAGAGCACCTTGGAGACTCCTCAGTATAGGGTAGCCGCGAATGATGGAGGCTCTCCATAGCCAAAACAAGGGTCTCACTATGGTTCACCCACTCATCTAGTGCTAATGGCATTAATGATTCGATGCCAAGATCAATAGTTTCAATGTTATGTTGTGGTGCACCTATGAATTGATGCACACTACGAGTTTTGGCATCAACCATGAACTCTATGCCAAATCCAAATGGAATGTGATCTCTAAATAATGATATAGTTTATTTTAGGGTTTAGCATGAATTTCCTATAGCATTTGACATTTCATCGATAGCCCTCATATGCTCTGAGTTATGAACCTTGGAAGATCAACCTCAAAATGCACTTAGGGCACCTTGGAGACTCCTTGGTACGGGGTGGCCACGGATGATGGAGGCTCTTTGTAGCTAGAACAAGTGTGTCCACTAGGGTTCGCGCATGCATTTGAAGCTAATGGTGCTGATGATTCGATGCCAAGATCAGTCCTTTCAAACTTACATTGTGGTGCACCTATGAACTGAGGAACAATATGAGTTTTGGCATCAAGCAAGATTGCTATGCCAATTCCAAATAGAATGTGATCTCTCAAAAATGAGAAAAGTTATTTTAGGCCTCAGTATGACCATCCAAAGTTAGAACAAGAGTGTCACTAGGGTTCACTTGCCCATCCATATCTAATGGCACTGATGATTTGATACCAAGATCAGCAGTTCCAAAGTTACACTATGGTGCACCTATAAACTGAGGCACACTAAGAGTTTTGGCATCAAGTGAGATCGTTGTGCCAAATCCAAACAAAATTTTATCTCTCAAAAATAAGATAGGTTATTTTAGGCCTTGACATAACCATCTTTTAGTATTTGACATTTCATCAATAGCCCACATGAGCTCTAAGTTACGACCCTTAGAAGATCGACCTTGAAATGCACTTAGAGTACCTTGGAGACTCCTTAGTACGGGGTGGCCATGGACAATGAATGCTCTCCATGGCTAGAACAAGGGTGTCACTAGGATTCACCTACCCATCCAAAGCTAATGGAACTAATAATTTGATGCCAAGATCAACGGTTTCAAAGTTATGTTGTGGTGCACCTATGAATTGAAGCACATTGCAAGTTTTGGCATTGAACGAGATCACTGTGTTGAATCCAAATGGAATGCGATCTCTCAAAAATGAGATAGGTTATTTTAGTCCTTGACATGAATATCCTGTATCATTCAACATTTCATTAATAGCCCTCATGAGCTCTTAGTTACGACCCTTGAAAGATCAACCTCGAAACACACTTAGACCACCATGGACACTCCTCAGTATGGGCTGGTTGCAGACAATGGAGGCTCTTTGTGGATGGAACAAGGGTTTCACTAAGGTTTAACTGCCCATTTGGAGCTAATGGTGCTGACAATTTAATGCCAAGATCAGTGATTTCAAAGTTACACTGTGGTGCACCTATGAACAGAGGCACACTGCGAGTTTTGGCATCAAGCAAGGTCATTGTGCCTAATCCAAAAAAAATGTGATCTCTCAAAAATGAGATAGGTTATTTTAGACCTCAACATGACCATTCTGTATTATTTGATATTTCATTGATAGCCCTCATGAGCTCTGAGTTATGACCCTCAGAAGATCAACCTCGAAATGCACTTAGAGCACCTTGGAGACTCCTCAGTATGGGGTGGCCATGGATGATGGAGGTTCTGTATAGCCATAACAAGGGTGGCACTAGAAATAGTATTAAAAGCAAAGACATTATTTTTTACCTCTCTCAAGTTTTTGGCATTTGGCACAATGTAAGTTTGATGTTAATATTTATTAAAATCATCATTTTGTACATCCCACCACATAAATTGCATTAAGTAAAGTAATCTTTTTTTCTTACATTAAATCAAAAAATTCACATTTACAATATATCAAGTGTTTCATCATTATTACATCAATACACAACTACCAAAAATAGTAGTGTCAAAAATCATAGTGTCAATAAAAATATTGTCAAAAAGTGTAGTGTCAAAAATAGAATAGATTTTTCTTCATTCTGATCCATCTAGCTTTTTATATTCATGCATGGCTACTCTTCATGATGTACCTACATTACAATATCATAAAAAATATTAGTAACTTATTGTATTAAACAAGATAGTCATCGGTTCACTAAATCATTATGAAGAAAATAACATAAGAAGTAAATACACCTAGTCGAGTGTTCCAATAGGGTCCTCTCTCTATTTTAGGGTCTTCAACAAGGCTTCATGATCAACATTAGTAATAGTAAAAAGTTCTTTTACTTTTGGTCTTCTTGGATACTTTAATAACTTTACATTTGTTTCTATAATAAGATGCGAATATATGAGAATTATATTGTGCTTCTAATAGTCTTCGAATGCAAGAATTTCATTCCTTCTAAGAATGTATGTCTGTAGCCATGTTTTAATGACAACCATTGAACCAATAGTATATGTGAATCCATCATCATCTATGATTAGTTGTGCAAGCTTTTGTAAATACCTCTTACACAACATGCTAACTAATAATCTGATTTCTCATCATTCCCCTGTGGTGCATTCAATGCAAAGACAAATCCTAGTTGAGGAAGATTTGATAGATGGTTATGCTCAAGTGAACTTTTCATGTCATCATTTTTGATAGAGGGTATGATAGACAATGGATTAAGATAATGTGGAGCCCATGTGCCCATCTACTCACTCGACTGACAGTGATCCCAATCACACTGAAAACAACTAGGACAAAAGCAAGTTAGCATGTCCAAATGATCCATGTACTAGAATTAGAGCTCTGAAATGAATGCATTTTTTATGAGTCTCTCATTGTAGCAAAATCTAATCTATCACCTATGGACCCTTCCTTAACCAAACAAAAGAACTTGTGTACTACTAAATCAAGAGTCCCCCCATGTGATAATGTTGAACTATGCCAATCAACAATCCTACAATCATCAAGAAGCTCTACTCCTGAAATCTTCAATTTCTCCTTAACAAGAGCTCTCTTCACACATGTCCCTACTCCATCATGTTCCCCTTTCCCATGGCTGAACTCAAAAAAACTCTAAATATGAGGCACCCCCCTCTCTATGTGCATCCTACACAACTAATAAAATATGTGACCATTCTTGAATTGACCTATACAATTATCTGACCAAATGATCTATCTATCCATAGCAATTGCATGCTCCAATAAGAAATCAAAATAATTCTTTAAACAATGCAAGTTTAGTGTTAGTATGTATTAAAATCATCATTTTATATGTCTCACCACATAAATTTCAATAATTAAAATCATCATTATTTCTTACATTAAATCAACAAGTTTACATTTACAATATATCAAGTGTTTCATCATTATTATATCAATACACAACTACCAAAAATTGTAGTGTCAAAAATAGTAGTGTTAAAAATCATAGTGTCAATAAAAATATTGTCAAAAATCATAGTGTCAAAAATAGAATAGATTTTTTTTCATTCTGCTTCTTATCTAGCTTTTTATCTTCATGCATGGCTACTCTTCATGATGTACCTACATTTCAATATCATAAAACATATTAGTAACTTATTGTATTAAAAAAGATAATCATCAGTTTACTGAATTATTATGAAGAAAATAACATAAGAAGTAAATATACCTAGTCAAGTGTTCTAGTAGGGTCCTTTCTCTATTTTAGGGTCTCCAATAGGGATTCATGATCAACATTAGTAATAGTAAAAAGTTCTTTTACTTTTGGTCTTCTTTGATGCTTCAACAACTTTAAATTTGTTGCTATAATAAGATGCGAATATATGAGAATTATTTTTTCCTTCTAATAGCCTTTGAATGTAGGAATTTAGTTCCTTCTAAGCATGTATGTCTGTAGTCATGTTCTAGTGACAACCACTGAACCAATAGTATATGTGAATCCATCATCATTTGTGATAGGTTGTGCAAACTTTTGTAAATGCCTCTTACACAACGTGCTAACCAATAATCTAATTTCTCATCATTCCCCTATGGTGCAACCAATGCAAAGACATATCCTAGTTGAGGAAGATATGATAGATGGTTATGCTCAAGTGAGATTTCCATGTCATCATTTCTAATGAATTTGACCCTTTGTCCCACTACTTCCATACATGATCTGAATTGATGAAGTGGGCTACAAACATGATATCTAGTGAATCAATTAATACCAATGTTCAAGTTTTAGAAAATCTTGCAAAAATAAAAAGAGTTGTATGCAAGCCAAAATCCATCTTATTCATTGAGATTGAAAGAATACATACAATGATGGAATATATAAAATCACCATAACCATGAATTCAAAATGTTTATGTGTCTAAAATAAATAAACAATAAATTAAACTAAACTATTCAAAATTAGGTGTCTAATTACCCTAACTTTTTGAGGTCATAACTTTTGACCCATAGCTTAGAATTCAAAATCACTTACATTATTAGATAGAACTAAAAATCTAGTTTAGTTTCTAAAATAGTGAGCCTATGGCTACCCAATTTTAGGGACCAATTATAGTTTGAACTTGAAATTTTGAATAGAAGACATCTAAAAAATGCAAAAAAAAAAGATATAGAAAAACTATAAAAGATATGAAAAATACTTTCAAAAAGATTAGATCTATATAATTTGGATCATTCCTTCCCCCTTAAGATAAAATGTGCCCCATTGCATCAATGTTTTGTAGTAGATGAGGGAATTGTGCTGCAACCTATTCCTTTGTTAACCGTTTTCCTTAATGAGGGAATTGACCAACTCAAACCACCCTATATATCAAAATTTTCTATTTTCCAAAAGATTTCATCATGAATTTAGTGATATGATCAGACTATAATGGTGTAGTAGCAGATGGATGTTATGTCACATGAATATGTTTAGTAGCTTGAGAGATGTCCAATAATGGAGGAAAATAAGGTCACAATGGTTCCTCATTAAAAACTAGATGTATTCCCAAAAATTGTGGTAGATCAAGTTCAAAAGCATTCTCACCAACTTGATTCTTAATGGTATATGGCCCATACCAAATATGATGAAGCTTTTGATAAGGTCCTTGGAGGTGCTCCTTTTGAAGATGTAGCCATACCTTGTCACCAACCTCAAAATAATGGGGAGTTCTATGCCGATCATGTCTTTCCTTATACTTCTTGTTTCTCTATTCTAAGATATCATGAACTTGTTGTTGTAACTATTTAATCTTCTCAATAAATTAGTTTATTTTATCTACCTCCTTTTCAGTATTGAGTGGCCAACTAGACTGCAAGATGGGTAGTGCTACATCTATGGGTGCTAATGGTTGATACCCAAGACAAACCTCAAATAGACTATTTTGTATAGTAGTGCAGAGTACATGGTTGTAGCTATGCTAGACATAGAGAAAGCTCTCATCCCATGTACATGGGTGTTTGGAGTGTTACATTTGAGGGATATGGATAATCATTCTATTGACTACCTTTATTTGGCCATTTTTTTGAGGATGGAATATTGTATACTTTGTCAACTTGGTGTCCATTCTAGCCTGGAATGAAGACCAAAAATTACTAAGGAACCTACCATCCCTATCTAAACTAATGTTTTTTGGCAACTCAAAGTGAACCCAAACATGTTCAAAAAATCGGTTAGCAGTCTTCTCTGCTGAAATCATTAGTTTACAAGCCACCATGATAGCCATTTTAGAAAATATATCTACTAACACATATATATATATATATATATATATAGTCATTTCTCCTTTAGCTACTTAGGAGCCTAGACATAAAGTCCATTGAATTAGAATGCCATGGTTTCTTAGGAATAGGTAATGGTAGATCTAGAGGCCTAATTTACAATTGAAGGCTTTATAATTGCACAAACAACACAAGATTTTATATATGAAATGATATCATATTTCATTTTTGGCCAATATATATACTTTTGAAGGATTGTAGGAGTCTTACCAATACCAAAATGTCCAACCACCTGACTATAGTGTGCTTCCTATATCAATTTCTCTCTTTCTTCATTGGGGATACATACATGACCAATATGATAAAGTAACCCATCCTATATATAAAAACTAGGAACATTCTTCCCTTCTAATTCTAGATTGTAAATATTACAAAAATCAAGATCATTACGATATATTTGAGACCAAGTTTTTGTTTGATGCCCACATGAATCCAACACCATTATCAAACCGATGATTGGAGGCCTACTCAAACAGTCTACTACTTTATTAGTGCTGAGCTTTTTATTATGAATGTTGAGGTGAAATTTTTGCAAATAAGCTAACCACCACTAATGCCTATCATTTTGAAACTTCCCTTGTGTTTTTAGGAATTCTATAGGTTTATGATCTGTATGTATCATAGTTTATTTTCTCAAAATATAGTGCTTCCACTATTTATAGGCCTGAAAAATGGCATACAACTCCTTGTCATAGGTGGGGTACCTGTGAACTATTTCAGAAAATGTCTCACTATGATATGCAATGGAATGCCTGTGTTGCATAAGTAAAGCACCAAGAGCATAATCTAATGCATCTATTTCTATTTCAAATGACTATTGCAAATCTAGAAGAACCAAAACTTGAGCTAAACATAATCTAAGTTTTAAGTCCTCAAATGCTTTTTGTTTTCCCTTTGTCCATGAAATTTTTTCTTGTGTTCCACCTTTGAATGACTAATTAAGAGGCCATGTGAAATGTGAAAAACCATACACAAATCTATGATACAAGTTGGCTAGACCCAAGAAACTGCAAAGTTCTTTGAAATTCCGAGGAGGTGGCCAATCTCTAATTATTTGTATCTTTGTAGGGTCCATGTGAAAACCCTCATGATCAATGAAGTAAACTAAGTATTGGATGCTTTGGATGCCAAAAGAGCATTTTTCTATGTTGGCATAGAGTTTATGTTTCTACAAACTCAAGAGTACTTGTTCAACATGTTGCAAGTGTTCAAACCAAGTTTTACTAAATATGAGGATATCATCAAAGCAAACAACTAAAAAAGAATCAATGAAAGGTCTAAGCACATCATTCATCAACCTCATAAATGTGGCCAGTGTATTTGTTAGCCCAAGAGGCATAACTAGCCATTCAAACAAACCTTCTTTAGACTCAAATGTATTCTTTGTTGGTCTCAAATTGGTTTAGACAATTGAGTGTCCACACACTTAATAAATTTTCTTAGTTGATACCGAGTATAATATAGATGCCAAGTTATAATATGTGTTGAGCCAGGAATTCATCAAGTGTTGAGTTACAATAGATGCCAAGCAAGATAGAATTTCCATAGGTGCCAAGCAAGAAAAAATTCCTATGTGTGCCAAGCATTAGTAATTAGTAAGTGCCAAGTAACACAGAATCAACATAAGAGGTTTTGCCCTCACAAACTCAAATGTAAACTATTTTTAAGCTGACAAAAGATGAATCTTGAAGGATCTAAAAGATAAGATCAAATCTTTTTAATTCCCTATGAAATCAACATGCAACCAATCAGAAAAATGGAAAGAATTGAGTAGGAAAGATGGATGAATATCAATCATAGATTCATACCTAACCCTAAGTCTCAAAATCTTTTTAAGGAGGTCAAAACCCCATAATGAATTATTGTATTGAATGCATGAGAGACAGGTAGTGATGTTTGAAGGGAAGTGAAAGGGGTGAAAAAACTTAGAGGAAGGAAAACATTGTAGAATTAATTATCAAAATAGAGTATCAACACTACGAATAGAGTCATATCAGATCAAAGAAGGATTAGATCAAATTGGATAGAAAAAGGATTTGAAATCAGCAATTGAAGATTGTAAGTTATTAGGTCAACACATTCTACTATACTTTCTAGCCATTGTATTAGGAGAATGAAAATCCTATGAAGATAGGTTGGTTTAACAACCATATTGTAAATCCTTTAATAGGGTGACATTCCAAGTGAATGTTTGTAAATCCTTTAGAGAGGTCACTTTTAATAGGGTGTTAGAGCCTTTAACATGGCAGACCTTTCATAGGGCATACCATTGATGAGGGTCAAACTTTGTAACCTTGACAAGTTACATATTGCTATAGTGATAAGTTCTGGATGTCATTCCCACCCTAGTTGTACCTTTTCATTTTGGAGGGTTTCTAGTTGATCAAATATTGTGTTGTATATTTTCATGCATGCATTTACTTACATGTTTATTAGATATTTTTCATTCAAGTATTAATTTTAGTTAAAATGTTTTGTAGCTTAAAATTTTGGTACTTCTGATTCAACCCCCCCCTCTAAAGAAGTATTCTTCCCACTAGTAAATTCCAATAATTGGTATTAGAGCTGAGTTATTAAAAGGAGAAGCCTTATAGCTTGAAGAAAAGATCAAACAATGGAGGTCTACAAGCTTGGAAAGATTATAGAGAATCAAGAGATGAAGATACATCTCATTCTACATTCTCTAGAAGAAGCTAGGGAAGAATTGAGGCAATCCCTAAAGAGAAGAAAAGAAATTGCCATAGCTAAAAATGATATATAGTACAAGGAGATTGACACCTCAAAAGTGTTTGCCAATGGAGATTTTAAGGAGTTTGATGTAGAAATTATAGACCTGATGGAGAAGAATAGAGCTCAAGTAGAAGAGATCAAAACTTTAAAGATTGAGCAAGAATCACAAGCCATGATGCTTTGTGAAGTGATTGAATAGAGCTATTGAAGAAAAATCTATGATAGAAGATGACAGGAGAAACCTAGCCAAAAAATTGGAGAAAAAGTCAATTGAGCTTGCAGGAATTTCTAACATGCATCTAGACACCCTAAGCCAAATAATGAATGTCCATCATGAGTAGAATGTCAAGGACATTGAAATCTCCACACTAAAGATGCAAAATAAACAACTGCCAAATGACTTGAGAAGAGAGAACAAAATTTTAGAGAGCTTCAACAAACCTAAAAAAGCTATTAAGTACTTTGAACAACTACTAAAATCACCAAGATCTAGAAATGACACTTTAGGACTAGGATACACTAGGATTGAAATGGTAGAGTCATCAAAGATTGCAAAAGAAAGAAATAACAGAGGTAAGATCACAAAAACTAATTGTCATTTTTGTAGTAAAAAGGGACATACCTCTAATGTGTGTAGGAGGAAGAATGCCAACCAGCATGACAAACCTAAAAACATGGGTCACTATCACAAGTGCAACAAGAAAGGACATCAGGCACATGACTACAGGACTAGAACCACTAGGACATCAAGATTTGAAAGTCACTACTACAATTGCAAGAAGTATGGACATAGATCCTTTGAATGAAAATCAAAGCCTATGTGGACACCAAACCAAATAGCAAAGAAAAATAATCATGGATATAACTACAATTGGGACTACAGTACTACGTAGAGTTGTCACTACTGTCAAGAGTATGGACACATCCCTAAAAATTACATAAGAACACATTTTAGTGGAAGCTACAACAGGTGGTTGAGCCAAACTACATGCTTTAGTTGTTTGAAGACTGCACACATATGCAAAAATTACCCAACAAGGTCAAAGGCACCCAACTCTGAGCTCAAAAGAGGAAAAGAGAAAGTTGATGTTGAGCATGTCAGAGAAGAAATGAATAGAAAATGGAAAAGAAAAGATGAATACAACACATCAAATGGAGGGATCACTTCACCTAAAGGGTCAAGTGGTCACACTTCATCCAACTAAGAAAAATAAGGTATGTGGAACTAAATTCTAAATGGTTTATCATACATCAGTTCCAAGACTAAATTAGTACTAAAAAGGATAGATCAACATGAATAAAAATGAAAAGTTAAATTCAAAATCTTCACATTGTTGCCAAGTGAAGAAAGTTGCCTTTAGCTGCCAAGTTGTCTGCCAAAGTTAGTAGAAGCTAAGTGAAGGGAAATTCTAGTTGAAGTTAAGTAAGGGAAACTCCAGCATATGCTAAGTGATTTGAAAATCAATGGAAGTCAAGTGAAATAGAATTGTATAAGGAGCCAAGTGGATAGATGTATATGCATTAAGAATTAAATGATGTGAAATGAAGGGCATAAGGTCAACTTTTCAATCATTTTTCATCATCACAAATATAGAGCAAGAGCAAGAAGAGTGTTGAAATAGTTTCCAAGTAGAGAATGAAGTTTTTGTGAATATTTCAACCAAGATTCCGCATCATTTCATCGATTCAAGATATTTACACTAGTGCTGAGCTATGTAGTTAAGCCATTTTTACGTTTTGAAACCCTAGTTTGAAGAAATGGCATCTAGCTCTAGGAAACCCTATGAAAAGGAGTCATTTGAGGTTCAATTGGTTAGTAATGAAGTCAAACAGCCAGATTTTAGACCAATCCTTGAAGTTTCTTATAAGAATGACCCTATCAGAGCTTTATCTATGATTCCACCCAAAGTTGTAATGGTGCAAGATGTTAGGAGATGTTAAAACTGCAAGATAGGTACTATTGGTGATGTGAAGATTAGGGAAGCATACAATAAACTATGTGAAAATAGAGTATTGAAAGAAGACTTTAACATTTTTTAGAGGAAGGGCTTAACCTATGCCTTAGAGTTCCCTACTATATTTAAGACTAAATGGGTAAGAATTGTGCTAAGGAGAATCCATGATGGATGTCTATGGTTGGAAGATGGACCCATCAAACTATCTAAAAGAATTATACATAGAGTAACCAAGTACCCAACCCTAGAATGACAAAAAACCCTAAGGAGTGATTCCAAAGAAGCCATAGAGAAGAACACTAGTGCAAAGTGGAACAAGAGAGGGATGACAATTTATACCATCAAGGATCCTCTTATAGAATTTGTTGTTAGAGTCATATCTCATAAATTCTATCAGTCAAGTTGACTCAATAGTGTACCTTATATTGCAATAGATGTGGGATACAAAATTGTTAAGAAGGATCATACTTATGATATAGCTAAACTACAACTACAATAGATCATGGAGAATTTGGGATCCATAAGAAGAAAAAGGGGAGCCCAAAGAAAATTTGGAGTAATTTTGATATGTTTATTCTTTTATGTACATAATGAATTCCCCTCTTTTGGAAATGTAACCTGGAAAATAAATAAGTGCATAGTAGTACAGGTGAATGAATACTTTGAACAAATGGAGGCAAATTTTGAAAAAATAATGACTAGCTACTTTGAAGATTTCAAGAAGTCAATGAAATAGAGACTAAGGATACCTATCTTTCTTGTTGAGCAACACATAAATGACATTTGTTTCTTAGTAGACATTGGTTTCACATATATTCAAGTAGCAGTACCAAGGGTGAGATGGCTAAGGCCACTTGGTTATGAGATCAATATTGATGAGGTATCAATAGCAATAAAAACATTTCTAGCAAAGGACATTGATAAAAGTGATCAACCCTTTGGCACTTATGATGTTGTTAGATCAAAGGTAGACATGGAGCTAAAAATAGCTTCAATTTTGAAAGAGAAAGATAAACTCTGAAGAAGCTTAAGGCTAAATTTGGTGAAGACACTATAGAAGATGAAGAGGATGATGAAGAGGTAAATGATGAAGAAGAAGAGTAGGATGAAGGACCACTTGCATTGACTGAAGGCATCAGAGAAGATGTAGAAGAGGTAGAAGTTGTCGAGGAGGAAGATGAAACCAAGGAAGCATGTACCAAGCTAGAGGCAAAGAAAAGAAAAGCCACTTCCAAACTAGCTGCCAAGCCAAAGAAAGTTGCAAAGCCTGCCCCAACAAAGCCTACCACAAGGGCCAATACAAGAGCCACATCAAATAAGGCCAAGGAGGAAAAATAGAAGAAGGCCATTGAATAGGGAGGTCTAGCCTAGAAGAAGCTGAGAAGAAAATATGTTGCACCCCCTAAATTAAATGAAGAAAGAATAGAGTTTGATGACAATGGACAGTTCAGAGTGATAAGTCACACCCCTAAGTCTGATTTGGCAAAAAATTGTGATAACATTAGAGATAATGAATTTTTTTTAGGATTAAAAAGTATTGATTTTAATAAGATGAATAGAGAGCAACAGAACATGGTTGAAGAGTTTGTCTACACCATGATGGAAAAGTTCAAGAAAACTCTATTTGAACTTGACAATATAATGCCTAAGGAGTTATATTCTATTGTAGAAAATAAATGGCATTATTGCCTCAATATGGAAAAAGAAATAATGGAGTCAACACTAGCTCAAGTAATGCCTAAACTTACTAAAGGGAAAATAAGTAAGGCAAATAAGAGAAAATTTGCACCTAAGTATAGAGCCTTTAGTATACTACAAAATAAAATTGAGGATGTTGTCAAAAAGTCCACACAAATATGGAAGTTGATTTATTGCCTCACAAATATGAAAGAAGGAGAAGTAAATCCCTTTGAGGGAAGAAACAATGATGAAGAAGAAGAGGAAAATGATGAGGGAGAAGGTGAAAAAGAAAAGGAAGATATTACAGTGGTGAAGGAGACACAAAAAGATGACATGGCAATTTTTGAGGAGCAGCAACAAGAATAGAGTGTGCAAGATACAAAATTACCACCACCAAGTCCTCCAGATGTAGCTCCCACACTTGCAGATATAGTAACTATTCAAGATGTTCTTGACAACCCAATTAGAAAATAAATCCACTACTTGTAGAGGATCTCAAAATGATTCTTCACTAGACTACATACAAGCTTAGTTGTGTACAAATCTAGTCTTTGTGAGTGTGGAAGAATTACAAAAGGCTATAGCTAATATCACAAGGGATAAGGTGAATCCACAAGAACCACCTTCTCATATCCCAATAGCTACAAGTGGACAACCCCAAGAGAAAGTTGTACAAGACACATCTATAAAGGTTGAATCCATAGTTCAAGTCTTGATGAATAAACAAAAGACACAAGGGACAAAGAAGATAGAGCCTACAAGGAAGCCAACAAGATAGATAGATACATCTGTCTCTATAGCACAAGAATAAGGTGTAGTTCTAAAGATCATTGCAATTGACAAGGAAACAATAGAGAAGGATACCCCTAAGGAGAAGGAGCAAGAGGCAATACAAACATTGATAAATTTTCCTACAATAGGGACTCCTACAATGCCTCAGAAGCTAAGCATTGTTGCCATGATACTACAAATATCTACACTAGTTGTAAGGGTACTCCATTCTGGAGACCCTACAATAGATGAGGACATAGTCATTCCCAAGTATGACTATGAAAATATGAATATTCATAAGATCAATGAAGTGCAAGAGGCACTTGAGAGTTAGAAGAAGAAAGAGATACTAAAAAATCAGTATAACCAAAGGCAAGTTTTGATTGAAATAAAGGACATCTTTTTAGATGCATTCAACTTTCAGGTACGTAATGAAACCAAGCCTATTATGGAACAACTATCTAGTATAGTGGACCAAGTACATAATTAAGACCTTAATACTAATGGAAAATTGTTAGAATATTCTGAAAAGAAGTTTCAAATGAAGATAAATGAAGGAATATTAGGTGAAATAGCACTATCACAAGTGGAACTGGCAAAGAACATTGACAAGGTAAAAGTAGTACTTGAGAATATATTCTCATTATACTCAAAATTGTGTGACCCATCAATTTTCACACAAGAGACCAGCCAATAGATAATGAGCTTGGAGAGGAACCTTAAGCTATCAAGCATGTAGCTACCCAAGGATCCAACTCAGAGTGAGAAGTATTTTTTAACTACACTTCACACTTAGAAGGAACTAGCTGTACTAATAGTAGATCAGGCAAATACCAAGGCCAAGTTAATATAGATTCAATTTTCCATTACGCCACACATTGAAATTTTGTAGAAAGAAATGGCCTACATTGAAAATGTGATTAAGAAAGACCCCAATCTTTCTACATTAGAAGGCTTGGTTAACTTTACAATAGAGACAACCATCTAGCTTAAATCACTAAAAATTGCACCAGACAATTGGGATGTTTCTCTAAGGATAGTGATGCAGGTAAATAAATCCTTTTATGCTAAGTATTCAATTAATTTTTAGAACCCTTTGACATAAGTATCAAAAAAGGGGAAGATAAGAAGTTAAATTTTGATAAGCCAAAAGGAAATTATAACTACAAGGAAAGATGTATGAAAGGGGGAGTAAAACCAGAGTAGGGAAAATACAATATAGTAGATAGACCAGAATTAGTATGAGACAAATCCAACATGAGAAATTTTGGTTGTAGAAAAGGCACATCAACTTAGGAGGAGTTAAAAATTTTGAGATATCTTCACAAAAATTTTAACAATTTTTTAAGTTTTGTATATATGCCAAACATAATGTATATTATACTCAAAGATATTAGATTCAACATGTATAGTTAAGTGTTTTTGACACTCATGTCAAAGAGGGAGATTGTTGGTCTCAAATTGGTTTTGACAATTGGGTGTCAACACACTTAAGAAATTTTTTTTGTTGATGCCAAGTATAATATAGATGCCAAGTTACAGTATGTGTCAAGCCAAAAATTCATCAAGTGCCGAGTTACAATAGGTGCCAAGAAAAACAAAATTTCTATAGGTGCTAAGCAAGATAGAATTCCTATGTGTGTCGAGCATTAGTAATCAATAAGTGCTGAGTAACAAAGAATCAACATAAGAGTTTGTGCCCTCACAAACTTAGATGTAAACCATTTTTTAGCCAAAAAGAGATGAATCTCAAAAATCTAAAACATAAGATCAAATGTTTTTAATTCACTATGAAATCAACATGCAACCAATCAGAAAAGTGGAAAGAATTGAGTAGGAAAGATGGATGAATCTTAATCATAGATTCATATCTAACCCTAAGTCTTGAAACCTTTTTAAGGAGATCAAAACCCATAATTCATTATTGCATGGAATCTATGAGAGAATGTTAGCATAGTTTGAAGGGAAGTGAAAGGGGTGAAAAGACTTAGAAGAAAGATATCATTGCAAAATTAGTTATCAAAATAGAGTATCAACACTTTGAATAGAGTCATATCAGATCAAAGAAGGATTAGATCAAATTGGATAGAAAAAGGATTTGAAATTAGAAATTGAAGATTGTAAGTTATTAGGTCAACACATTCTACTATACTTTCTAGCCATTGTATTAGGAGAATGAAAATCCTCTGAAGATAGGTTGGTTTAACAACCATATTGTAAATCCTTTAACAAGGTGACATTCTGAGTGAATGTTTGTAAATAATTTAGATAGGTCACTTTTAACAAGGGGTTAGAGCCTTTAACAAGGTAGGTCTTTCATAGGGCAGACTAGTGATGATGGTCAAACTTTGTAACCTTGAAAAGTTACATATTGGTACAGTGATAAGGTGTGGGTGTCATCCCCACCCTAGTTTTACCTTCTCATTTTGGAGGGTTTTTGGGTGATCAAATATTGTGTTGTCTATTTTCATGCATGTGTTTACTTACATGTTTATTAGATATGTTTCATGCATGTATTAATTTTAGTTAAAAAAATTTATAGCTTAAAATTTTGGTACTTCTGATTCACTCCCCCCCCCCCCCCCCCCCTCTCAGAAGTATTCTTCCACTTGTAAATTCCAATAGTCTTCCATACATCCACTAAGTCAATTGGTACTTGGTGATATCCAGATTTCAAGTCAATTTTTGTAAAGAACTTAGCCCCCTTAAGTTGATCCAAAAGCTCATCAATTCGACGAATTAGATATCTAATTTTCATAGTTTTTTTGTTAAGTGCTCTAATCAATAGAAAGTCTACATGTCCCATCATTCTTTCTTGCCAAAACTATAGGATTGCCACAAGGTGAAGAACTTTTCTTAATATTTCCCTTTTCAATCAATTCCTAAATTTGTCTCTTAATTTCATCATTTTCCAAAAATTATCTCCTATATATTGGTGCATGGGGCAATGGTGTTCCTTGAATTAGACCAATAGAATGTTTGACTTGGTAGTGTGTTGGGAACCCTACTAGTGATTTAAACACACTATGATATTCTTCTAAGATTTTATCCATCTCCTTTTTCTAGTCTACTCTGGTGGCCACCTTAGTATGTGCATTAAGGACAACTAACTTTATTTTCTCAGAATGAATCATGAGGAGTACAAAACTTCTAGTTTGAGAACTTAAATATTTACATTGTTTAGCAGTAATTAAGAAGCAGTTTGAGTTGGGCATACCTTTGGTATTCGATATCTTCTTTCACCAAGCTTGATTGTGGCACTGTGTGGTCTAGATTCATACACCCCATGCCTTTGATACATGTATGGTTGTCCCAGAAAAAAATTACATACATATAAAAGTGCTACATCATAGATTATTTCATCCTTGAATGGTTTGATTGAGTATGATAGGTGACACTACTGACTTATCTAAATATCTTTCCTTCACTAACCCATCCCATAGAGTATGGTTGTGGGTGTCTTGTCATTTTAAAACTTAATCTCTTGGCTCTCTCCATAGAAATTACCTTTTTTTGGCTTCCATTATCAATAATAAAATATAGAGGATTTCCATCAACCCACATATATGAATAGAATAGTTTCTCCTCATCTTCTCATGGAACTACTTTCGATGTTGCAACAATGGCATACAGGTTTGCTTCTATTACTAAATCATTTTCAGGAGTTTCCATTGGTGAGGATTCAGGCCCAACTTCCTCCCTTGTAGTTTTGTCATCAAATTCTTAATTCTTCAACAATCTTGTGTTATGAGTTGGACACTTATATATCTCACACCACATGCTCATATCTATTTGTGTCTTTTTTGTAGCCCACCACGTATTATTGGATGGATTTGAGGGAGGGTCCTTCCCTACTGAATTTCCCTCAAATTTATTACTACCTTCACCTCCTAGCTTATTATTTGAAAAGTAATCCCTTTTTTCTTTTTGTTTTAACTCAATTTTTGTAGCATATTTGTAAGTAGTTTCCAATGTTTCAATATTCAAGAATTCCATCTCAGTTTGAATGTATCTATGAAGCCCACTTGAATATTTGAGAATTTGATGCTTCTTTGAATCTTCTATACCAAGTTTTGCAGAGAGTGCATGGAATGTATTGGTGTAATCTTGCACAAATTAGTCCCTCTTTTTTTGAAGAAACTACCATTATATATATTTCTATTCATATATATCTTCAAGAAAGTATTCTTCATTTATGTATTCCAAGAATCCCCCCCAAGTGGGTTTGTTATCAGATAATATTTCCAACTCTTCTCCTACCTCACTTTCTTTATTCGATACTCTAGTTTCTCATGCTAGTTTGACGTGAATCTCAGCTTTCAAGAGGGAAAATGTTATTTTTTCCACATCAAAAAAATTATTTATAGAGAAATATCATTGTAACTTGGATAACCAATTATCAACAACATCGGGATCAACTTTTCCTTCAAAATTTGGGATATCAAAGTTCACTTGTACTTTAAAAGTGGTTTTCTCATGAAATGGTGCTACTAAATTTGGCACTTGTTGGGTCTTCAAAATTTCAAAAAACTTACTCATCACATCTTCTTGCTACCTGGCCGAAGCCTCTTCCACCATCTTCTTCATAGAGTTTGCCAAAGTATCTGACATCTTTAGTTTTGTGTGACATAGAGGAAAGTATTCCAATGGATTTCTCGTAGCCAATCCTAGTCTTTGATAGGAGGTTCTTGTATTAGTTGGCATATAGGATCATTCCTACTCTGATACCATTTATCTCAATTGATGAAAAGGGCTGCAAACATGATATCTAGTGAATTAATTACCTACAATACCAATGTTCAAGTTCTAGAAAATCTTGCAAAACTCGAAAGAGTTGTATGCAAACCAAAAGCCATCTTCTTCATTGAGATTGAAAGAATATATACAAGTATGGAATATAAACAACCACCATAACCATGAATTCAAAATGTTTATATGGATAAAATAAAATAAACAAAAAATTAAACTAAACTATTCAAAACTAGGTGTCTGATTACCCCAAATTGTGAGGGTCATAACTTTTGACCCACAGCTCAGAATTCAAAACCACTTACATTGTTGGAAAGAAGAACTAAAAATCTAGTTTAGTCCCCAAAATAATGAGTCTGCAATTGCCCAATTTTAGGTACCGATTATAGTTTTGACTTCAAACTTTGAGCAAAAGACCTCCAAAAAGGCCAAATATATATATATATATATATAGAAAAACTATTAAAAAACTATTTAAAACACTTTAAAAAGATTAGATCTTCTATATAGTCTAGATAAATACATGTTACATCAATTTCAACCATAAAAAAAATGTCGTCTTTATACTTCTTTATCAAGGATGGAGGAATTCATTATATTTTCTTCATCTCTACTTGGAAATGCTTCATCATTCTTGATATATCCTCTATTATCCTATCCTTTGATTGCTTTCTCTAATGATAGGTAATCATTCTAATCACACTACTATTTGCATCTCATCTCATTCATGATCTGGCATTCCAAAAAAAATTCTTATTACATGAAAGAAAAAATGTGTTATAAAAGACTCAAATTGAAACACTACATTGTTTTCCTTCTTGATTTTGTCACTATTATCTTGTAATTGTTGTGTCAATAATTTACAAATATTTACTTTTGTTTCTTCAAAGTTATTTGGTAAGATGCATGGATGAATCTAATACATACTAAGTTCAATATTGAAATATAGTTCATCTTGTACCCAATTATCTTCCTTATCAATCTATCTTTAGTTTTAGATATCATGTCCAACCTCATGTTTCTTCCATCAAACTTAGTTTTCAGATTGGTTTTTACCAACATCTTTACATTCTTCTTATTCACGGGGTTGTTGCACTCATTAATAAGTCCATGCCCTCATTACTAAGTCCAATAAGCTTATGAAATAGATTATTATCTATCATAACTACTATGTCACCCACCCAGAAAATATCCTCATGGACTCTTCTTAGAATAATTTGTAGCCACTCATGGTTATAAAATTCTATGTAGAATATATGCTTAATGATTTTAAACTCATTTAGATGCTCAAACCCTTATTTAAGAAACATGTCACTATTATAGATTAAATTCAAATTATTATGAATGTCACTATCTCCAATAATCTTAAACTTACACTAAATGTATGCCCTTATGTCCTCTACTTGCAAAATGTTGTCAAAAACTTGTGAAAATTCTCCTAGGGGATCATCTTCCGTTGAAACATATGAGTGCTTCTTAAAATTATACAAAAAGGTTACACTAACATCACATACAATAGGATTTTCCTTTTCTCAAATAGAAACTTCAAATTATGACTTTGCAAATGATAAATACTTGAATTTTGAAAAAATTGGGCTTGCTTCAATTCACTTCGTAGAACACTTGAAATTTTGCTTAAATTAACTCCAACAATGATCTTCTTTAACTCTTGCATGATCAAATGGTACTCAACTATTAAATTTTGACCCTCAAATCACATCCAACTCAATTCTACATTAATTATGCAAGTACACAATCAACAAAACTTGTTTCTATTTACTAGTGGACTTGTTTTCCTTTGCACACTCACATACAAATTTAAAATCTTCTATGTACTTAACCACGACTTCAACACATCATGTTCTACCTTATACCAACTATGCATACCTTAACACTTTCTTTAACACTTCCACTACTCTACTAATGCTATTTAATTTATTAAAGTTTTCAATTTGATGAGTCAGATACTACAACTATATTCAATCCACTTTCAGATGATTCACTTGAATGACCTTCCAAAATCACACATGAAATTGCTGGATCTTTGGCTTTGACAAATAATTCATTATATTCTTCTACATGTTCTCTTATATTGTATTTCTAGATTTCATTGTTTCTATCATTCCTTCTAGCATTTATGATCATGCTCCTTTTAAAATTAGGATTCCTCATGTTATTCCTCATGTCCATTCTATAGAATATTACAATGTCACATAGGTGTTGAAAATAAATTGATACACTTATATGTGTTTCAATCATTGTTTTATCACTAATGTCAAACCTACTACTTTCTAGTAAGAAAATTGCTTAGATGATTTGAGTACTATCTTTTATTTGATTGATGAAGATGATTTGATCAAATGAGGTAACAATAGCACCTAGAGGAAAGGTTGATTTATAAGATGGAAGAGGAGTACAAGGATCAATTAAGATAGTGATATTATAGTGCATTGATAATCTACTTAAGGTTGCAAAGAATGGATACATTAATTAAGTTTAGAATAACAAGTTAAATGAAGTATTCCCACCAAGATTAACAATCTACATAATATGTGCTAACAAAAGCTAGAGTAAGTTGAGTGGAAAAACTAGTTGGAGCCAAGCAAAGTCAATTTTAGTGTAAGCCAAGTGATATAGTGTAAGATAAGTAAAGTTTAGTCCATGCTAAGCATTAGTAAACTTTAGTTCATGTTGAGTGTTTTGATAGTGGATGTCAAGAAATGCATTATGTGTCAAGCATCGTAAGAAAGTTGATGCCAAGTGATTAGTCTAGAAGGTAAGCTTAATGAGCTGGTAGCACAAAATTCAAGATGAACTAGTTTGAAGAGAATTCAAAGAGGATTGAAGGAGAAGTTTCTAGAAGGGAATGGAATGAAATGATGGGTAGATTCATTGAATCCTACCTAATCCATCTTAACCCTAAAATGGACAAAGGAGGATGAATGGAAAAAAGAACTAAATTTACTATTTATTGATATGGATGGTAAGAAGAAAAGGTACACGTGAAAGAACCTAAGGAAGATAAGAAGTCTAGGCTATTGCTTCATTCAGTGACCTGAGAGAACAGATTACATTGGAAAGGAAAGAAAAAAGGCTTAAGGGTATGGATGCTTGAATGGTGAAAAAGTTGTCAGAGTTGAAGTGTGTGAAAACCAAGCATAATGGAGGATTGAAATAGAGATATGTAATCCACAAGTGTGTTGTAAGCTATTATCAGATCAAGCCTTACTATTACTTTCTAATGATTGTACTAGTCTACGGTAAATCCTTTGGATTAAATTTGACCTAATAGTCATTTGTAAATACTGTAACTAGGTGACTTTCCATGTCAATGATCTAAAGTCCTCTAACAAGGCTTACTCCTAATAGGTTGATTGAAATAAATTAACTAGGTCACATTTCACAATGTGCATTGTAAGCTTTAATAGGGTTGGCCTTTCAGAAGACATCACTTCAAAAGAGTGAGAATGAGTAGAATGTTATTAGTGGTTTTTCCCAAATTGGGTTTCCATACTAAATCATTATGTTAAATGTGTTATTGAATCTGTTATATTTCATGCTTACACTTCTACAAAGTTGATTTGATAGTAACTTGCAAGTTTAAGTGATTCTATGTTCTAATGGATGCATGCATGATGAAAATGATTTATGGATATGGGTTTACTAAGTTGTGAAAAAATTTAATTGTACATTTGGACCTTGGATAATTGATTATCCCCCCCTCTTAATTATTCTAAAGAATTCCAACAATTAGTACATAGTGATCTTCTTAAGATGAGTACGTTGAAGGTACTAGAAGAAAAAAGATCAAGATGTAAAAAATAGAGGTACCCAAGCTTAATAGAGATAAATTTCTTGCATGGTAGAGTTTGATGAAGCTACACCTAGGAGGTCTTGGATATCATACACTAATCCAGTGGATATTTTTAGTGAAAATTGAAGTGTCTTCAAATCTCCAAATTTTTGCACCATCGAAAAGATCTCAGCATCCTGATTCCAACGCAACTTGAACGGAGCAAAAAGGAGTCTGTTCGTGCAAGTTATGCTCGGTCAAAGTTTTGGTCAATAGGTAGACCGGAGGACTAGATAAGGGGTGAAATCAAACCATTTCAAAAGTGGTCAACAATGGGTTTCAAATTAAAGATCTCGTCACAAGCTTTCCAACCGCATTTGTTTCGTCAAAAATGGACTTCATATGTAAAAGTTATGGCAATTTGAATTTTGGAGGTAAAAATGTCTTTTGAAAGTTGATGATGTCATGGTGGCAATTTTAAACCAAAATTAAAAAAAATTAAAAAAATAAGATAATGGTGAGATTCGAACCCCTAACCACCTCTTTACCAAAATAAGGCCTTGTCGTTGGGCCATGCGTTGTATTCATTATGCAAGTGTCAAATATTCTATTTAAATTATGCATGCCACCAAAGCCATTTGAAAACGTACATGAGTGGGAGTTGAACCCTGGACTAACCGGGTCCTAAAATAGGTAATTGCCACTATGCCAAGCACACATTTTGAAATTTATATGGGTTAACGCATATATATCCTGTGACTACCAACTGAGCCACCCTTAAAATAGGGATATATGGTTATTTTGTTAATATTCTTTAACCTCAAATTCATGTAATGCCAAAATTATTAAATGGCAAATGGGTTAATGATGAAGCATGTATTGTTAATAGGCCTATTATTAAAATATTTTTGTTTTGGCCTAATTTAAGTAAATTTGTTGTATGAAAAGGGGGAGAGAGTGAGTGTTTTTTACTCATAATTTTCAAGAATCTTTTGGAGGAGAATTTTGGCCAAGTATTCTTGGAGGTAGATTTTATTCTCTTCAAGTGATGATTTATTGAAATAGGAATTGTGACAGAGAGGTCTTGTAATGAGATTTTTGTACCATTCTTGTATCTCAGAATTTTATTGCTGCTGAAGTGCTCAAAGGAATGGTCTTGGTGCTTTGTAATTTATTTTTGGAGATTAATCAGATCGGTCATACTCTATTGGAGCTGACCTAGAGATGTAGTCACATTTGTGGTGAACTTCATAATCAAACTTTGTTTGCACCTTCGTATCTTCTTCTCTCTCAATTCTGTTTCTCACCTTAAGTTTTGATGCATAATTTAATTTATGTATAAATGTATTAAGACTTCCCCTAAGTTGTATTTTTATTTAAATATTCAACATTGCAATTAGTCTAGATCCATCCATCAGATCAAGTGGTATCAAAGCTCAGTTGACTATTATTGCAGTTGTTTTCTTGAATGCTAACAAGATGCAAGATTTAGAAGGGAAAAGGCAAGCTTGAAGAATATAATCTTGAGATCGAGAAGCGAATAATATTTTTGAAGATGTCTATTTTTGGAATGGAGGTTCTTGATGAAATTAGTGAGCAGGAATTTTGAAGAGCATTCCTCGAGATGAAGGGTAAGGTGGAAATTCTTCTCCAAGAGAGACACGAACGATAATTGAGAAAGTCATGTTGATCCTGCTGGAGCCCTAACTACTAAAGTTCTAAAAAAGAAGAAAGAACACAACTAGGAAATGTAAGAGATTACCTTTGCCCTAGGTTATGCCAAGTTTGATAATATCAATGGTTATGACAGTGCAATGAAAATGTGGGATACTCTTCACACTATCTATGGGGAGACACAAATGTTCTAAGAGCCAAATTTGAAAGTCTTAGAGGTAAGTTTGATGATATGAGAATACAAGAAGGTGAGAATATTTCTCAATATTGCTCTAGGATAAAAGATGTTGTTAATGGAATAAGAGGAACTAATGGTAAAATAGATGTTGAGACTGTACTAAGAAAAGTTTTGAGAATATTGCTACCCATTTACACTATTAGAGTTTCTATAATACAAGAACTGAGATGTGTACCAAGTACCAATCTTACTCTTGAAGGTCTAGTAGGTAGGCTCATTACTTTGAGCTATCTAATTTTGATAATTTCAAACCTGAAAATATTCAATCTACTTTCAAAGCCAAGTTGTCATTGAAGGAACCTAATGAGAAGAAGAAGAAAAAGGTAAAATATGTTTCTAGGGATAGTGATATAGATGAGGAGGATGTAGAAAAACTTGAAGTACTACTAGCAAGGAGATTTCATAGAGGTAAAGGAAAGTTCAAAGGTAAATTACCTATCATGTGTTTCAATTGCAATGAGGTTGGTCATATTGCTACTAGATGTCCAAAGAAGAAGAATTACAGAGGTGGAGACAAGTAAAAAAGTACAAGAGATGAAAATAGTAAAGATTATAATGACAAAGGCAAGAAGTCTTGCTACATTGCTGAAGAGGAAACAAAAGATAGATTTGACGATCATGATTATGGAGTGGTGTTTGTTACAATGAAGGATGTATTTGATGAGGATGAGGAAACTACACTAGTATCTTATGTGGACAAGAATAATAGATGGATCATTGATAGTGGGTGTTCACATCACATGACTATAGATAAAAGTAAGTTCATTACCTTGAATTATTATGACGGAAATAGTGTAAGGTTTGGTAATGATGCACCCTGTCTCATAAAAGGAAAAGGTTCTATCAAAAATACAAAAAATATTTTATGTGACAATGCTTATTATGTTGAAGGACTTAACTACAATTTGTTAAGTGTGCCACAATTGAATAAATCAGGTTATAAGGTTGAGGTTGAGAAGAAGATTGCTAAGATATATGATACTATAGAAAACTAATTATAAAAGGTGATCAAACTAGAGGTGATCTATTCTACCTAGATATAGAGGATGCTACTTGTCTGATTATAGAATTTGATGATGTGTGACTATGGCACAAGAGGTTATGTCATGTTAATTTTGATAAATTGATTGGTATCAGTAACATGAGAAGAGTCAAAGGTTTTCCTAAGTTGAAGAAACCTGACAATATAATTTGCAAACAATGTTAGTTAGGAAAAATAATAAAGTCAACTTTTAAGAGCAAGAATCATACCTCTAAAGGAATATTAGAGATTGTTCACACTAACTTGTATAGACCAATTGAAGTGCAAAGATACAAAGGAGATAAGTATATTATGCTATTTGTTGATAATTATTCTAGAGAGATGAGAGTTATGTTTCTAAAATAGAAATATGATGTTTTGTAAGTGTTTAAATGATACTTAGCAAGAGTTGAGAAGGAAATAGGTAAAAGTCAAAAATGCTTGAGATCTAACAAAGGAGGAGAATATACATCAAATGAGTTTGATATGTTTTGTAATGAATGAGGAATCAAAAGATAGACATTGATCCTAGAACCCCTCCACAAAATGGGACTACTGAAAGGTGGAACATGTCTGTAATGAACTATGCCAGGACACTCATGATGGAGAAAAATGTTGCTTTAAAATATTGGAGAGAAGCTATATGTATATATGTCTATACCTTGAACCGTGTGCAAGTCAAGAAAGACACTCATTCAACACCTTTTGAACTATGGTATGGATACTCACTCAATGTAAAATATTTTAAAGTATTTGGAAGCAAGTGTTATATTCTCAAAGATTTCAAAAATGGTAAATTAGATGCAAAAAGTGAAGGTATATTCCTTCATTATTCTACAAGAAGTAAAGCTTACAAGTTTTTAAATACTAACACTAACAAATTTGTGGAAAGTGAAAATGTGAAATTTGATGAATATGTAGAAGTACATGAGGCTAAACCTATGAAGGAAATAGGGGAATACAAATCATTTGTATGCTTTTATGAAGGTATGTCTTTTGATGAAGATGTTGTAAATCAAGTTGCAAATGAACATCAAGTTTTAGTGACTATTGAGTCACATTACATGAATGTCAAGTTGCATTTAGGAACCAAGCTACATTTAGGTGTCAAATTACAAAATGAAGTTCAGGCCCATTTTGATTCTAAGATTAGTGTACATGAAAGAGATATTGAACTACCTAACAGAGATGCATATAGTTATTCAAAATTTGAGAGACCAAATGAGGAAAATAGAGTAGAACCAAGATTGTCTAAGTATGTCAAGAGACATCACCCATTTGCACAAATAATTGAGAAAAAGATGCTAGATCAATAAAAAAGGAACTAGTTGAAAAATGATAAGAAACTAAAACAATGAAATATGCCATAGAGGATATGGACTGGAGTAAAGCCATGAAAGAAGAGATTGAAAAAATAGAGAAAACTAAGACACAGGCTCTAGTTCCTAGACAAGAAGGTAAAAATGTGTTTGGTACCAAGTGCGTATATAGAAACAAGTAAGACTAAAATGATAAAGTCATAAGGAATAAGCCAAGATTAGTTTGTAAATGATATGTACAAGAAGAAGGGATAGACTATAGAGAAAAATTCACTCCTGTTGTAAGATTGGAAGGAGCAAGAACTCTACTTGTTTACTCTGCATACAAAGCTTTCAAAGTTTATCAAATGGATGTCAAGTTTGCACTTCTAAATGGTATATTGGAGGAAGTGGTTTAGATAGAGTAAATAGAAGGATTTATTGATGCTAACAACAAAAACATGGTATGTAGACTAGACAAAGCTTTATAAGGATTGAAGCAAGCACCAAGAGCATGATATGAAAGGCTTCATAATTATCTTGTGAAGATAGGATTTGAGAGGACTAATGATAAAAAAAATTTGTACTTGAAGACATAGAAAGAAAAAGGTATTTTATTATCTAAATTTTTTATTGATGATATCATATTTGGAGCTCAAGATACTTTATGTATGGTTTTTGCAAATGAAACAAAGAAAGAATTTGAGATGTCTATGTTTGGAGAGACCAAGTTCTTTGTGAGTTTCCAAGCATATCAGATGAAATATGGCATTTACATCACTCAATAAAAATATGTAAAGGAGATATTGAAAACTTTCAAATTGGAGGATTCAAAGACAATAAGCACACCTATCATGATAGTCCATACATTATTAAAAAAGATGATTCTACTGAGGTGAATCAAATATTATATAGGTCTATGATTGACAAATGTTACATATTGATGTAGTGGATCTTAATTTAGGAGTTGCCTAAAGTAATCAAAGTATTGGAGTTACAAATCAATCAAAATCTAGGTGATAGAGGAAGAAACTAAAAAATTTCATATCTGCATATTAAGATGAAAAGTCTTTTGCATTGTTGTCAAAGAGGGAGAAATCCTAATCAACTTGATCCTACTAAGGCAGAAATCCTGACTGTTGAGGGAGATATGAGATATTATTGTCAAAGAGGGAGATGAAACAAAACATAGACGAAACATGAATACCTGGTAAGAAGGAGTTAATGTCAAAGGAGATATAAGAAGTGATCTAGACGGAGTCATAAGGATGAGTTGATTGATTCTCTATTGATATGAACATAACTTTGTAACCTATTTAGAAAATGAAAAGTTGCTAATAGAGGGACAAATTTTAATACAAAAAATTATTTTCTTTTTGATATTTTTTTGGCTATACTAATTAAGTTTGGTCAGTTTGGTTTACCATCAATTCCAAAGAGGGAGATTGTTGAAAATAGATTGATACAAGTAAGAATATGTGTTTCAATCATTGTTTTGTCACTGATGTCAAACTTGCTACTTGCTACTAAGGCAATTTCTTAAATGATTTGAGGACTACCATTTGTTTGATTGATGAAGAGGATTTGATCAAATGAGGTAACAATAGCACCTAGAGGAAAAGTTGAGTTATCATATGGAAAAGGAGTACAAGGATAATTTAAGATAGTGATATTATAGTGCATTGATAATATACTTAAGGTTGCAAAGGATGGATACATTGATTAAGTTCAGAAGAACAAGTTAAACAAAGCATGTTTTTCCAAGCTTAACAATCTACATAGTAGTTGTTGATTAAAGTTAGTGTAATATGAGTAGAAAATTAGTTGGATTCAAGACAAGTCATTTTCAATGTAAGCTGGGTGATATAGTGTAGGACTGGTAAGGTTTAGTTGATGTCGAGCACTAGTAAACTTTAGTTCATGCCAAGTGTTTTGTTAGTGTATTCCGAGCAATGTAGTATATGACAAGCATCAGAAGCAAATTAATACCAAGTGTAAGCATTATGAGAGAGATCATGAGTTCAATGAATTTAAGCCGATAAGTTTGATTTCTTGGATTGTGTAAAATGTGTGGAAGATGAGCTTTATGAGTTGGTAGAAAAAAATTCAAGATGAACCATTTTGAAGAAAATTCAAAGAGGATTAAAGGATAAGTTTCTAGAAGAGAATGAAATGAAATGATAGGTAGATTCATTGAATCATACCTAATCCAACCTAACCCTAAAATGGATGAAGGAGGATGAATGAAAAAAAGATTTAAATTTTCTATTTTTAGAGATGGCTGGTTAGAAGTAAAGGTTATCATGTGCGAGAACTTAAAGAAGACAAGAAGTCTAGAGTATTGCTTCATTTAGTGACCTAAGAGAAGAGACTATATTGGCAAACAAAGAAAGAAGGCTTAAGGGTACAGATGCTTGAAGGGTGAACAAGTTGTCAGAGTTGAAGCATGTGAAAGTGAAGAAGAATGGAGGACTGAGACAAAGATCTATAATCTATAAGTGCAAGCCTTATAGTTACCTACTAATCATTGTACTAGTCTAGGGTAAATCCTTTGGATTAAGGTTGACCTAATAGTCACTTGTAAATCCTATAATTGGGTGACACTCTAAGTGAATGATCTAAAGTCTTCTAACAAGGCTCACTCCTAACATGGTGATTGAAATCCTTTAACCAAGTCACATTTGACATTGTCCATTGCAACCTTTAATAGGGCATCACTTTAGAAGAGTGAGAATGAGTAGCATATTATTGGTGGTTTTTCCCAATTTGGGTTTCCACGTTAAATCATTATGTCAAATGTCTTATTGAATATGTTATATTTCATGCTTACAAATCTACTAAGTTAATTTGATAGTAACCTACAAGTTTAAGTGATTGTATGATGTAATAGATGCATTCATGGTGAAAATGATTTATTGAAATGGGTTCACTAAGTTTTGAAAAGTTTTAATTTTACATCTGGACCTTGCATAATTAATTCACCCCCTCTCTTAGTTATTCTAAAAAATTCCAATACCTTATATGGTGTAATAGATGCATTCATGGTGAAAATGATTTATTAAAATGGGTTCACTAAGTTTTGAAAAGTTTTAATTGTACATCTGGACCTTGCATAATTAATTCACCCCCTCTCTTAGTTCTTCTAAAAAATTCCAATACCAAGAAGAAGAAGAAGGGGAAAGAAAGATAGCTAAAGAAAAAGATAGGAACCTCAAAAGGAAGGATGCTAGCTGGCTTCTCCCCCCAGATGGTTGGTCAAAAGCCAACTTTGATGGGGCTTCTAAGGGTAACCCAGGCCCTTTAGGTTGCGGTGGAATCATAAGAAATAGCTATGGGGAGGGAATAGCTGGCTTTGCTTCCCCGCTGGGAATCCAGACTATTCATCTAGCTGAAGCAAGAGCTGCGAGTAAGGTGGTCAAGTTGGCTTTCGAAGCCGGGATTACTAAACTCTGGCTTGAGGGGGACTCCAAAAACATTACTAATACCATTAATGGTATTTCCCCTCCCTCGTGGACAATTGCGAACATAATTGCTGAGACTTGCGCCACTCTCACAAAGTTCGATAAGGTCCACGTCACTCATGTTTACAGAGAGGCAAACCCAGTCGCTGATTGGTTTGCTAATAAAGGGGTTAATGCCACCAATAATCTGACCTAGCATGCCGAAAAAGATTTTTCGGCGGAGGCAAAGTTGCTTATCAACCAAGATAAAATCTTGGGAAGGACGGCTCAAATCCAATGCAATTATGGATAATAAAGATTGCTTAATAAATGGTAAGTGCCATTATTGGCATCGTGATTTTCACCAACAAAAGGGGTTTCCTCTGACATTTTGACATGTTCGAAAGGACGATACCATTATTTTCAGAAAGGGGTATATTCATGGGTATCATAAAAGAAACATCACCATTTTTTTGAATGCAAATAACTTGCACAGTTCAGAGTTCATGAGAATTGTGGAAGTTGATCAGGTAAACATGACGGGTGAGAGGAGCAGAAAGGAGCCGGTGGGGGAAGTTCAGAAGTGGAAGAACAAGGCCAAAGTTTGGAGAGTGCTGGAAAAGGGTGGGGTTACTAATTTCTTCGAGAAACTTCATGGATCGGATCCTGAGATCACTAACAGCATGGTGAATTCATGGAATAATGGTAAGGTTAAGGTGAACGGGGTCTACTTTCAAATTACTGAGGATGTGGTTGCTGAAGTCACGGGGATTCCGATGGAGGGGCATAAATTCTTCAGAGACAAGAAGATGTCTTCTAATGCAATCAAGGATTTTGTGAAAAACACTGAAGAGCTGAACAAGCTGGGCAAGAAAGAGACATTTTTTGTAACGGATACTATAAAGAAGCTCTGGAGGTATGTTCTCTACACTGTCATTGAATATATAACCCTAGACCCCAGGTTTGATAGGGTTAGGACTCACCATTTTGTGATTCTAAATCATTTTCGCCATGGTAGTAAGATCTCCTTCCTGTATTATCTTTTTAACTCGATGAACAAGGCCATTTCTAGTTTTAAAAAGAAAGCTACCATCAACCCAGCCCTGCATGAGGGTCTTCTGCTTCTGATTCATGAGCATTTCCACACTCAAACCATTAGAAAAAACCCTATCCAGAGGGCGGATGTTGACAAGAGCAGCTCTAGTTTTTCCTCAGATTCCGACGATGTCGAGAGCATCAACTCTGATGAGGTTTTTGAGCATTCAGGTAAGAAGACTAAAAGCCATAAGAAGGATTACCCCTCTATCAAATTACCCAACAGAAAGAGCCCTAGAGGTCATACCCCAGCTAAAACTAGCTCTGCTGAGGTGGAGGAGGAAATGGATACTGATGATTCTGACAAGGTTTCGAAGGAGGAGTTGGATGAGGAGAAACTGAGAAAAAGACAGAAGAGGGAGGGAGAGAGCATGGAGCACTCCAGTAGTCAGGGAAAGGATTATCTGCCCATTCCCCTCTCCCCTATACATCCTCAGCCTCCTTTGGAGGAAAATGACAACTCTGGACAGATTGAGGGGGAAGTCCAAGTTAATAACAGAAGGAAGGCTTGGAAGAACTTCAATGTGAGAACGGCCACTATGGGAATCTACAGAGAGGCGATGAACCCCCAACTCCTGGTGGACGACCTCGAGAAGCCTAGACTCAATGAGCTAATTAACCTGGCTATGGTGGCTATTTCTGATAATGCAAGAGAAACGGGCATGAATCTGTTGAACAATGCCCGCAATAGCATGATCGACAACTTCAGATCAATTAAATGGCTTTTCCATGAGCTTGAGGATGTCAGAGATAGGGTTTCCCAAATGGAAAAAATCAAGAGCAAGACAGGTGCAGAAAGCCAAGGCGATCGGAACAGCTGGGAGACTCTGATGGAGAGGAGAGTAAAAAATATTGAGAACTACAATCACAACCTGGCAAGTCAAATGATCTCCCTCCTCGCTTCGATCAACGACAACATCCTCTCTCTCTTGGAAAATCTCAAAGACAGGAACCAGATGGAGGAAGATGATAAACAGAACAGAGACAAAGATAGGCTGGATGTGGATAAAGCCAAGGACAACACTATGGAGTAGGATTTGACAAACACCCAGGATCATAAGGCAGAAGAGCAACAAGAGTGCGCCGAAGCTGCCCAGACCATGCTCGAGATGGAGAAGTAGTCTGCTAGGTTGGGTCTCTGTCCTTTGGTTTTTGTTTCTCTTGGCTTTGGCTTTTTGTCTGGTCTCTATTTTTCTGGTTGGTTCTCTGGCCTTTTTAGTGGGCAGTTGTTTCAAGCTGGGCCTTTGGGCTTATTTTCAGTCGTAAGGCTTATGTTTTGGCTGGGCATTTTTTCGCTTATTCTCAGCCTTTCTTGTTGTTAAACTTATGGGTTTCAGGACCCCTTAAAACCTGTTTACCTTATCAAAAACATACTAGCACATTGTCTCCAAATCTAGGTCCAAAATGGTTAATCAATGCTCTACAATCTCTATCAATATGTATAAAATTATTGCATTTATAACACATGATGTTACTTCTGAACCCATTGTTCCCTTCATTAGATCTTCTTGCTATAGGGTTGGTACCTCTAAACATTATACTATTGCTATTACTATTATCAAATTTAGGTTTCTTATAATTAAATACTTTATGACCAAAACTATGACAATTATAACAATAAAACCCAGTAATAGGTTTAAATGACTTTCTTGTATAGTCCCTTTTCATATGATCAAATTCATTGCATGCATAAAATCTTATACCCTTGAATTTATTTCTCACTTCTTTAGGTGATGTATCCTGATCATATTTCTTATGTACACCAACTTTCTTAGCCTGATTAGATGTTATTTTCAGACTTCGAATATGATTCAAATTTTGCTGGTATCATCCTTGAACCTCAATTTTATATTTGTAATCTTAAGTTCATACTTTAGGATCTCTTTTCTTTCTTCAGTCTTTAAACTTCATTAGTGTCTTTGATATGGTCTTGAGGATCCTATTTAGAATTAAGATAATCTATCTTATCTTTCAACTTCCCAATGTAGTCTTTAGCATCTTCATATCTTTCCTTCATAGTATCTCTTTTTTCAACGAGAATGTCAATTTTCTCAAGAGCTTCTTCTAAGCTATCTTGCAACTGTTCCATATCCATAGATATCTTACTCAAGCTATTAGGCCTTCTCTAAATAGGTGTTCTATGATACCAATTTTTAGAAATAGGAAATACTGAGAGGGGGTGGGGGTGAATTAGTATTTCACAATTTTTTTTCCAAAATGGATATCTTTTACAACTTTATATCTTGCATAAGAATGTAAACTAACTATGTAGAACAATAAACATAACCATGCAATAAAGTAACACATAACACCATATTTTTTTTAACTAGGAAAACCCTAGCTAAGTGAAAACCCCAGTGGGGATGGTACTTGGGTCAAAGTACAAAGCTATGTCACCTTTCAAGCTGACTTTTGAGAAGGACTAAATTTGAATATTTCTATCCAAAAATTAGTTTTGCAAAACATATGATCTAGATAAATTTATTCTGGCTAAGTTATATATGGTCTCACATTTTTTTCAATTGGAAATGGCTATTAAATGCATATTATATACTAGTTAGTATCCAATTACTAAAGAAATAAAATTATTTTAAAAAAGTGTCTTCAATAAATCTTACTATTTTTTATGATATTTTTTAATAATATATAAACACCATTTTATAGATCTTAGATTCAAGAAAATTCTCATATAGAGTTTATAGTATTTTAATTAGATATAGTATATTGTAATTAAAAAATTCTACAAGCACGTATTTTAACACTCAAAAAGATTTCAATTTTGAGAAAGAAAAAATCATATCAAAAAAATCTAAAAATTATATTACTTTCTAGAGTAGAGAATCCTCTTTTGGAATTTATAATTTTTCTCTTGGTTAGAATAATTTTTTTTGAAAAATGTGGTGGGAGATGAAAGCTATCGATTTTAGGTGAGTTGAAATTTGAATCATTATAAATGAGAAAATATAGGTCTAAAGCTGATTTTTATTTTTGGTTTTTCTAGCTATATATATTATCTATAACATAGTCTTAGATAAAAAGGAAATAAATATATTTCCCAATATTTTTTTTGTGCAAACTAGACCCCCAATTTTCAGCATTTGTTAGCAACTAAAACCTTGTCTATAAAAATTATGATGGTAAACATAAAATGATCCATTAATCAAAAGAATTTGGTTAAAGATATTGACCATGTTAGGAGTCTATTACATCTTTATACTATCTTAGTCCTTGGTGGAAGACTTAGGCCTTGTTATAAGCCTCAACCCTATTATGAGTTGTTATATACAAATTACAAGTGAATGCAAGATGAGCCCACTACCCAAACATACAATGTATAATAAAGTTCTTGAATACAAAAGATAGATACAAAATCCTTTGCACTATTGATAATATGTTCAATATATCTTATATTTCCTTTTCTTCTCTTGATAAAACTTTATCACAAATCACATTCCTTTGATCGTACATCAAAAATTTTCATCTTACATAATTTCATTCAATCATCAAAAAACATTACACTCAACTTTGCATTTGCAAACTTTCTTTTATACCTTTTCTATTTCACAAATATCTACTCAGTCAACCTTCATATCTTTATTACACTTATCAAAACACAAAATTAACTCTTTTACACTTAAGGTTAACATCTAGGATGTTGTCCCTAATTAATTAAGTAATTATTTCTTAACCAAAAATATGTATTTCCTTATCATGCTTTGTTATGCATGTACAATACTACAACTAGTAAAATGATCATAACTATGTTCATACTGACCATATGGTCATGAAAACTTGCACATGTCATCAATATAATCTTTGTTAGTTACACCTAGCTCTCCACATGTTTGTATTACTTCTATGAATCATACTGATCAAAATTCTAATTGTTGTGTTAGATGAACTATATAGCACTTAGACAATTTTCTAAGTATACATCCCAAAATATATTTCTTATAATGTATTGACTTCAATTATTGATATGTTTTCATAAATGATAAGGTTATGCTGACTAACGTAGCCAAAGTGTCCATAGGGAATATATACTAGATACGTGAGAAAGTGGATTTTCCTTTAGGATACTTATGTGATTTGAATAATTATTTAATTGTCGTTGATAATTTTGACATTCACTTGGGTTTTCAGAAAACACTCTCCCAACAAGAGGCATCAAATTAAAAAATTTAGTAGGAAGTGATCAACAAATACTTTTGATTATTTATATAGAACACATTGAAAATGGCCATGATAACCTTACCTGATTAGTCTATCTCGCATCATGAGTATTAATCCTTTGTTGACCAATCACAACAAGGATCTTTCTTTAGGTTTATGAAATACTTTATTCCATACTATATATTTTTGTCATGGTTGGTATCCATTGTTTGGACTCTTCCAATTGATAACTTATTTTAACTGAGTATTCCCCTTTTTTGGATCCACACTAGACCAACTCATTTTCATCCCTTGAGAGCAAGAATGATTTTCTCTTCATGATACTTTCTTTCTACTTGGTCTCCCCAATTATCAAGTTTAGTTCTCTCAAGTCCTTCCACTTACATCAATGTAAGTGGAAGGACAAGAGAACTAAACTTGATAATGGGGGAATAGGATATCCCATTCCCCCTTTGTTCTCCATCTTGATTATGAAATATTCTACCTTTATTCCCCACCCACATTTAATTTTGAGCTTTAGATAACTGAAGGCTCACCCATAGTTATAGACCTTCATAGGAGTCCTACAAGAAATTTACATCCTTTCCATTTCCCAACTTCCTTTTAATGTGATATGTTCTTAGATATTTGGAAATCATTATAAAATTCCAATTTCTAGAGCCATTTGGTGGGTTTTCTACCATTAGTATTATATCCTTGCTCATACTATGCATGTATTTATGTGTGAATATTTTAGCATACCATTGGTTTTGGTTCCTGTACATCATCTAGATTATTTTACCCCTCATAGCTTCATTCATTAAACTCCATTCTCTCAATCGAGCTGTTAGGAATTTATCCTACCCTTGGCTTCCATTAAAAAAAAATTTCTTCATTATCTACTCAATGAACTTTATTATTATTTTTTGGTATCTTCATACACATCATAGAATATAGGGGCATAATATAAATTACTAATTTTAGTGTAAGGATGTGACATGCAGATGACAATTGTTGCCTCTTCCATCTATCTAATTTTCCAATGCAACTATCGACTAATTTATTCCACAAGTTCAACTTTCTTGCTCCTCCATATATAGGTATTTCTTGGGGCTTAAGGGGTTTTGATAAGTTTTTCTTCCCTAACAAGGGAACTCTCACATTTTTTTGTGATATATTGAGAATATGATGTCATTTTTGGGCAAACAAGATATTGTTAGAAAGTTGATTATGGGATAGACACATTTAAGGAGTGTTCTTTGGCTTTCATTTCCAGCATGGTACATAATTTTTATTTTGAAACTAGAATATCTATTTTTCATTTTGGGGGCATGCCTTGCTCATTTTAGCTTTGTTTTTTATCATAAAAAATAAGCAAAAAGCCCTTCTCGAACACTTTTCAGATTTTGTATTCTTTTCATCATAAATTTTTAAAGGTACACATGATACTCATCTAATTTGTTTTCTCTTTTCATGTATACATTTTATATCTAGCAATATATGTTTAGTTATTTTCATTATTGAGGATGGTTTTCTTTCTTATTTTTGTCATTTAAATTAGTGAACTATAAATATATCAAAACAAACCCCTTCTAAAAATTGGTGAAGACCTCTTCTTTTCTAGTTCTTCTAACCTACAACTATCACATAGGGACAACCACTATGACACAACCTCTCCATTCAAAGGATTTGTGATCTTGTTTAGATGAAGTGCAACTAGTTCTATAGAGGCCCTTTGAGGTGATACAACACAATCCAATAAGATGGATGAGGCCATGGTTCTAATTTCTTTTCATGTTTCAAAATTCTTATAGTTTCATCTTGATGGCTTAAACAATCCTCAAGAGACATGGGCCAAGTTCAAGGACTTGTTTGATGTCATGAAAGAGTACAAGAAACATTAGGTTAAGGTAGAGGTTGTATCACTTTTACTTTATGATTTTCCCTCAATTAAGGAATTTTTTATGAGGTTTAGACATTAGAGATCTTTGTTAGATGGTTGTGGGAAAGTGAAAACTAATAAGGAGTCTATTTACCTGATTCTATCAAAGTTTTGAGGAAAATTTTAGATTCTCTTCTCTACCTTCAATTTTAATATGGATTCTTTGGGTCCTAGATTTTCCATGCTAATATTTGATGTATTCTATGATCAGTTGACTAGAGAGAATGAGAAGCTTACAAAATTGGACTCTTTATCAAGATCAAAGAACTAGGCATTGGTTGCTCAGAAATCTATAGGAAAGTCAAAGAATAAACTAAAGCCCAAAACATATTCATTTGACATATAGATTATCTCCAAGCTATCTTCTAGATCAAATATACGGAAATCCATTTTGAAGGGTAAACTTTCTAAGTTTGGTGAGTCTTCACTGTGACTAAGAAGTTTATAGATGATCCTTGCAATTTTTGTGGCAAGGAAGGACATCCAGTTTCTATCTATTGGAAGGGTCTTGAGGCTTTAGAGGAGGCCATGCAATAGCATACTATTTCTTTCTCTAATCCACTACCTCCTCCTTTAAGGAAAGGACATGCTCTTTCTACATGAGGTTTTTCTTCTCTTTCTACTTGGATAATTGATTTAGGTTCTTCGCACCATATGAAACACTCACCTAATTTGGTTACCTCACTTTCTTAGAGTGTTACTATATAGATTGTAGGTTGGGACTCTATAAAGATTTGAGTTTCAGGCCCTAGTAGTATTATTAGACTATAGAATTAAAAATACCAAAAATTAAGGAGCTCCTCAAAAAAATTAATAAAGTCCATATTTTCCATAATCATAGGAAAATAAATAGGGTGGTGGACTTGATTTCCAATATGGCTATTAGCTCGGGTAAGCATATGACATGGGAGGATGACATAAGGGTCCAATAAGAGACTAAAGAATTAATTTATTTAATTGTGACTAATGTAGTAAATGGGGAGGATTTGTTAATCATTTTCTTTTAATTTGTGGGTGCTATGGTAATTATGAGGGGAAATATCAAATTTCAAGGTGGTACCTTTCATAATTTCCATCTTAATGTGGCACATATTCTCGGTCTCATTGAGAGGTTTTTGTGGGTTGAAAAGATCTTTTATTTTCCTGAATGACACTACCTATGGTTTTTCTCATTTCTCTACTTAAGACCAATTTGAACCACCTATCTATCATGGGGGATGAGTTAAGGAAACACCAGTCATATACTGCAACATTTGGAAGAAGAAGAAATCGGTATGGGAATAACTATCAATAGTTAAGGTCACTATTTACCTTGAGAAACTTCATAAATTCAAGTTGCATGTTTTTTATTAAGTAAAATAGGTTTTACAGAGATCCTAAAACCTGAAAGTTTTTACAACATATCTGAAATAGAAATATTATTAAAAGTCTAGCTACAAAGAAACTACTTATCAAAAGCCAAACCTAAATCACAAACCCACGGCCAGGAGACAAAAAGCTAGCTACACTAAAAAAAGAAAAAACTAGCTACACAAGGAAAATACAAGACAAAAAAGTAGCACTAACTATTAGTTATCTCTATCAAGAACTTGTAGGGTCTTTATAGCTTCATTGGTCTTCCTATCATCCGCATCCTCCTAGTCTTGGTTCTGAGCATCTACCAAGTCCTTGGTTTCTTTCGAATCATCCTCAGCTTGCCCAATGTCCAAGCTGGCCTTCTCCATCTTTTCCCTGCCAAATCTAGCACTCATCAATGATTCACCTAGATTGTTAGTATTCTCATTCAGGGTGTTCAAAGTAGCGATCACCTGATTAGCCAGGTTCTGATGGGAGAACTCCATCCTTTGGATTCTTTGTTCAACCTTGGTGATTCCATCCTTCTGTTTAGAAATTTGTTCCTAGATGTTGAAGTGTCATTGGCTTCCAACTTGGCTTCTCTCCTCTTCATTGTGTCCCTGGTCACTACCAATTTTCTAGCTTCCTTCCTAGCTTCTTTTCCCCTTAAAATCTTCAATTTCATGGAATAACCGTTTGATAGACCAAAATTTGTCTATCATGCTGTTCTTAGGATTGTTCAAAATGTTAAGCCTAGTTTCCCTTGCATTGTCAGAGATAACAACCAAAGCAAGGTTAATGAGTTCATCATAGTGGGCTTTGCCATCGATGTCCTCCATCACTTGGATATTCAATGGCTCCCTGATAATCCCCAATTTCACAGTGTCCAAATTAAAATTCCTCCAAGAACTCCTCCTATTTTTCATTTATCACCTCCCCACTCTCTTTCCCTTGAATATCTATCTTCCCCTTAGATGGAGAGGTAGTGGGGCTAAGGCTTGGAGTCTCAGGAATCTGGTCATTGGTTCTTTAGGAGTTATTTAAGAGTTAACCTAGGGATAATTTTTTTTCTTTATGGAGTTACTATAATTGTCTTTATGGGGTTGTTGTAATAATAAACATGGAAATTTTAGCTAGTATAGAGGATCTTTCTAAAACTCATATTAAATTTAACAAGGAAACAAAGATTTCAAATTCCATGTTTTAGAATTCCCTAAGACTCTAAACATGGAGGAGAAATTAGTTAAATTAGGGAAATTTGTTGACATAGAGAAGACTAATCATTTATGGCAACAATTTTTATCTTATGTTAGAGAATACTTTATTTTGGATGGTTGATCTAAAAGGGTGCATAATTATGATTTTGTTTTCTTTAACCAATCTTAGTATTAAGATAGGATCTCTTTACCCTAATACCTCAAGAATTCTATTTTATAAGGGCTTCAAACTCACCACAAAAGAAAAAAGCTAAGTTATTCTTCATGAAGGTTTAATTTTGTTAATTGCTAAGTATTGACAAGGCTCTTGAGGCATCAATGTATTAAGTAAAGAATAAACATAAATACCTTAAGGTTTCAATAGAGAATAATTATTTAAATAAGGGAAATACATTATCTAGAGATGGAAAACAAGGTATGGATGCATTGGGTATGGAGATGGAGTCACAAAATGAATCTGATATTGAGGATGAGTAGGTGAAGACCTCTAAGGAAAAGGGGAAATTGGTTACTAGTATAGGAAAGAAGAAGGTCAATATGTGGAAAATAAAAAGAAAATCAGAGAACAATTTGGAATCTAGGGAAGATGAGAAGATAGATCATAATAGTAGCCATGGTCAAGAAACTATTACTGATAGTGGAGGATGTATCTCAAACAATGAGGGCTATTCTAGTAGCTAGGATGATACCTCTACTAGGTCTATCAACAAAACTGGAGAGAGTTAAAATACACTATCTAGCAAAAAGAATGATACTATTAAAACTCCTAAAACTGAGAAATCAAGAAGGAAAAGGAATAAGGATAAAAACCTCAAGGAAACTAAGAGCGAAGGTAAAAAATAAAATCCTTGAACTAAAAGTATCGGTGATATGGAGGAGGGAGCAAAAATAATAAAGGGGGCCTTGTGAAGGAGATTGTTGTTGAGAAGAAATAAATCAAGAAAGGAGGAGGCCCTACATGTTGATAAGGACAAAAACATCTAGGAGATCTCAACTAGCCAATTTGATAGTCAAAAGGAAAATTGGAAAATGAGAACTAGATTGTTGGTGATCCAGATGAAGGTGTGAAAATGATGGAGGAAAAGGATTTGTTTATGGTTCTAGATGACACAAAGATAAAAAAAATTAATGCAAAGAAAGGCCTAAAGAAGGGTAAGTATGTAATTTATGAACCTGATGAAGTTGTTGGGGAGGCTAGAGAAGGAAAGCTTGAATTCCTTCATAAAGATAAAATGCAAGCATATATTCTTCTCATGATTGATATCTAGATGTACAACAAGCTAAACACTTTTAAGAGAATGGTCAGGGATCTACAAGTGAGCCTGGACATAGAGAAAAATAAAAGGATGTAGATGGAGGCTAAGGTTGGAGACATAATAGGTAAACTTTGAGATTATGAGGCCAAACTTCGCCAACTAAAAAATAGTGAGCAAAATATGAGCATGTTGGATTCCGGTCTTCTTTTTGCTATTGCTAGTTTGGGAAAGAGAAGCAGAAAGGAAATTGTGTCTCATTTACATGTCACTTTAAGTGGAGGTCTAAGAAAGCATACTAGGCTAACTACAAAGAAGGAAATTGAGGGGGCTCCTAGCTCTACTACAAATGAAACATTTAAAGAAGTGTCCAACCTTGGGATGAATTTGGCTAAAGAAATGAAAGAGGTAGTATAGCTCTATGCTCTCTTTTTTATTTTTCAGTTGTCTTCTCCTAGTCATTTTGTTATTGGTTGGTGGTCCTGATCTCTTGTCCTTGTTGTGTTTATTAGTCTTGATTGTTTTTGACATTTTCTTGGTATCTCATTTTGTGGAATTTTGATATGTGCTCTAATATTTAATTTAGGATGGCTCCAGGTCCTTGTGAAACTTATTTTTATCTACTACTTTGATACTATGGAGCAAATGCCCACTTCATGATGTTTTTTGGATGGGAATTTAGGTCCCCTCAAAACCTATTTTAACATGTCTCCAAAACTATTAATATTATTAAAAAAATAGTACTAAAACATACTATTATAAAATAGTAATATAAATAGTATCAATATAATGTATTCTATAAATACTAATGCTAATATTTTTTCAAAAAATTATTATAACAAAAATTAAAATCATTGAAATTTCAAAACTAGCAAGATTCATCAGTTATTTGATAATATTGAATATCAAATTTTGTTTTAGATATTTGATTAGGCTTGGTATTTTCCTTGGGATTTGGATTTGGAATGTCAAATGAGAATGGTCAACCCTATAAATATATTTATCATAATTCCTTTGATCTAATGTCTTCGACTATGTTGCTGATAATCTTTTTTTCACCACAAATTTATAAAATGAAAATAATTTCTTAAAGAGATTATCAAATTTCCTTCAATATAACTATTGTTAGAGCTTGAATTTGGTAGATAATTATGAGTTATTTTATAATTATGTTACCACTAAAGCTCTCACTGATAGACTAATTTAAATGTAACTATATTTTTCAAAAGATTGAACCTTTTGGACATTTGAAATATGAGTCATGTTCTATGTTTTTCCTACTATAATAAAATAAAAGAATTTTTTTTTTTGTAAAGTTCAGAGTTAATCAAGGTAGTCATAGATAGGATTCTTTTTTATCTTGAATAAGTTTTAGCAAAAACATCATAAATAATTATTTATTTGGAAAAAAATTACACAAAAGTATACATGATATTCAAATATGAGTATACTAATATCATAATCTTGTATAAAGATTTCATCATTGGATTTTGATTGAGCTGGTATGTTGTACACATCTTGTTTTTCTTAACTTTTTGTACTACTACATTGGAATATAAGATTTTGAATGATTAATTTTTCTTTATTTTTTCAGAAAATGGGCTATTAGTTTAAAAGGTACATTCAATTTCCTATTGATTCTATTCCTACTTCTTTTTGAGATAAGGTTGTTAAGATCAATTGCTTACGTAAAGTTGAGTAACCCAGGTTTTTTAATTTATCATTTCCACTTGAGGCCATAGCTTGGTATACCATGATCCTAAACATGCCCATTAGTACCTTTTTCATATAATTTTATAGATCATAACATGTAACTTATATAGTAGATGTAGAATTTTTATGTATTTGGATATTATATTAGTTGTATTTGACTTTCTCATATGTAATGACAATTCTTCTATATTCATCTACAAGTTTATTTATATGATGCTACTTAGCGGATTTAATTATATGCATAATTCTAAATGATGTAATCCTAGGGAAGTTTAATCTATATATATTCTGAATTATAATATGTGCATGTGTTATCTTATTGCTACTTTGCTTCCACATTATTATTACATTACTATTTCTAAACTCTTAAGAACAAAAAATTAGTAAAGTGAGTTGCATGTCTTAGGTTAGTCTCTCTTTGGTTCCTTGATGGGGTATTTCACAACTCAACCAAAAATTAAATAATAAATACCTTGATTTATTAATTTCCTTCTCATTCACACTAATTGAATTTTATTAATTTTTTTAGTAAGTATACTCTTAAGTAATTTAGCTAACTCTACCATTTAGATTTGGAACTCCCAAAGTCATTATCTTAATAGGCATGCACCATTTACATGATTTAGTAATTATTATTAATTAATAACATTAATACCATGCTATGAAACTTTTTTTTTAATAAATATCTATTTATTTTACTTGCACATTTAATTTATTTTTTAATTGGGTATTTTATTAAATCCTTTATTCTTATAATTAGACTTTTATTTATATGTCTCTCAAATAACTAATGATTTTTATTTAATTCTCATTAACCAAATATCCACATAATTAATATTCTAACAAATCATAAGATATAATTATTTAAATTACATAATTAATCTTATTTAAATTGTTATCTATTTTAATACCAGAACAAAAAAGTGTTGCACACAATAAACAATAAATACGACTAAATCCAAAATACAAAACATAAATTAAAGGATAAGTTCATGAATTCATGCTAGATTACCAAATTCATATGGGTAGTCAATCATAAACTTTTCCTTTATTTGAGGACAATAAAGTTTTGGGTTCAAATTCGGACCTAGACATTATTTGTCCTCTCTTTCCATTGAGTTATTGCTATAGGGTAAATTTATCACTAAAATTCAAGGAAGTCAATTCTTGGTACCTAAAATCCATTATAAAATACTATCATGTGCAATAGATATCTATATATACCAGACAATAGTACAGAGTATCACATCATGTAGAACCCAACTTGTAGGTGACTATTAATGCCTCCCTTACACACATCAAGTACAAAAAACAAAAAAAACATTAGAGACATGCATATTATATAAGATAAAGTATTAGGTAAGTACAGCTACTAACTATGAATATAAATAGCATCTTATCCTATGAATCATCACCAAGAGAATACACATAAATTTCAACTGAAAGCACATACTTTAGCTTTACCATATGTCAATAAAAATCAAAATGTGATTAAAATATATTCTATTGTAACTCAACAAACACACATGCACTTAGTTTACACTAGCAAGTGTTGTAACATGGCAAATACTAAAATAACTTGGTGACTACTTAACACAAAAATCTTAAGATATTATCAATGATTAATCTCACTTTAATTTATTTGCAAAAACATAAAGGAAATAGCTTGAAAACAATTGACACCAAGATTTAGTGTGGAAACCCAATTTGGGAAAAACCACCAATTGTAACTAGTTACTAATTTTCACTCTTCTAAGGTGAACCCTATTAGGAGCAAACCCTCTTAAAGGTTACAGAACACACTATTAGGTGTGAACTTATTAAAGGATTTAATCACCCTATTAGGAGTGGCCTTGTTAGAGGTCATTAGAAATTTCAATCTCAAAATATCACCTTGTTAGAGGATTTACAAATACCTATAAAGACAACTTTGTTAAGAGATTTTATATCATTGCTATAGTGGTTAGAAAATAAAAATGAGATGACCTAATTTCTTAAGCAACTAAATTTCTAATTATAGTTCTTGATTCTAGCTTGTATACTTGATCCCTTCTGATCAAATCTATCTTTGCAGCTCAACAAGGATATTATGCTTATCCTTCTAAACACTTCCTCTAAGCATCTTCAAATTGTCTATTTTGTTTCACACATTCAATAACTTGACCTCATATTTATATCTTACATAATGTCAAGTTGGCTTGAAAACAACATAGAATATTTAATATTCATCTCCTCATTCGGTTAGAACCAAGAAACAAAATAATTAAATTCAATATGCCAAAACAAGAAAATCTTTCATTAGTCGATCCTGATTGGTAGACACTAACTCAGAAATGATTTTCTTGTGTTAACCAAGTGAATTTGGTTAACATTGCATATTCAAAAAGTTCCTTTGGTAATTGAGTGAGCTTGGTTGACACTGGTTCCATCCAACATTTCCTTCATTAATTGGGTGAGCTCGATTAGCACTCAACTTCTATAAACTTCTCTTTGTCGCCTATGTGAACTCAATAGACACTATCTTCTAAATTTGGAAAACTCTAGTATGCTCAGTAGATATAGGAAAATTTCTTCAATACCTAAGTGATTTCGGCATATATTGACTAGCAATGATATGATATTTTGTGTAACATCAAAGACAATACACAATTTTTAATTAATTATTTTCAACAATCTCCCTCTTTGGCATTGATGGCAACACAATATGTGATAATACAATGAAATTTTTAGATCAAGAATGATGTAAGGAACATATCCTTAGTGTGACCTCCCTCTGCCTTCAGTTTCTCCCTCTATCAACAAAATTTTGTCTTCAACATATTCTTCTAATAGAAAGCTTTCTTTCTTTGATATCAAATCAAGTTCTCATTCTTTAACATCTCTAGAAATATACCCTGTTCCTCTTGATAAAATTTATGTGAGATATGAGAGAAAAATTTGTCCTCTTTGACATCTCATACCAAAGATAGTATTCAATGAATATCAATGTACCTCATGTACTGATTCATATGCAATGTGATCTTTTTAATGTTGTGTCAACTAACTAATTTTCAACATTCTTTGGTTGATGCATCACTAAACATCATTATAGTGAGCTTTAGATAGGGGAATGACCCCTAACTTATCTCTTAGATACATAAATGCATCCCTAGCTAAAGGCTTAGTGAATATGTTTATAATTCATTCTTTAGTATTCATATATTCCAATCTTACCTCTTTATCTTGTACCAATTCTCTTAAAAAATAATACTTTATAACAATGTGCTTGGTTTTGGTATGCATCAAAGGATTGTTTGATATATTGATTACACTAGCGTTATCACAAAATATAACAACTAGATCCTTGATTTCTATCTTCATACCTTCCAACAGTTGCTTGAACCAAACAACATTTGAACAATTAACTATTGCTACCACATATTCTACCTGTGTTGTGGATTGAGAAATACAATTCTACTTCTTGCTTGTCAAAGACAATACTATTTTACCAAGAAATAAGTAGAATTATATTTCTCAGTCCACAATAGAAGTAGAATATGTGGCAGCAATAATTAATTATTCAAATGTTGTTTGGTTCAAGAAACTATTGGTAGGTATGAAGATAGAAATCAAGGATCTAGTGGTTATATTCTCTGATAACACCAGTGCAATTAATATATCAAAGAATCCTTTGATGCATACCAAAACCAAGCACATTCTTATAAAATATCATTTTTAAGAGAATTGGCATAGGACAAGGAGGTAAGATTGGAATATGTGGATATTAAAGAACAAATTGTAGACATATTCACTAAGCCATTACCTAAGGATGAATTTATGTATCTAAGAGGTAAGTTAGGAGTCATTCCCCTATCTGAAGCTCACTAAAATTATGTTTAGTGATGCATCAACTAGAGCATGTTAAATATTAGTCAGTTGATGCAACATTAATAAGAACACATTTCATATGAATGAGTATAGGAGGTACATTGATATTCATTGAATATTTTCTTTGGCATGAGATGTGAAAGAGGGAGAATTTTGCTATCATATCTCACATAAATTTTATCAAGAGGAAGAGTATAGATTTCCAAAGATGTGACAACAAACTTCTCCCTATTTGACATCTTATGCCAATGACAATATTCAGTGAATATCAATATACCTCATGTACTGATTCATAAGCAATGTGCTCTTTTTTATGTTGCATCAACTAAATGATCTTCAAAATGCTCTATTTGATGCATCAATAAACATCATTTTAGTGATCTTTAGATAGGGGAATGACCCCTAACTTACCTCTTAGATACATAAATGCATCCTTAGGTAAACAATTTTTTTTCCTCTAAGAATCTTCAAATCTTCAATTTTTTTCACACATTCAATTCTCAACTTGACCTTATATTTATATCTTACACAATGTCAAGTTAGCTTCAATACAACTAAGAATACTTAATATTAATTTCCCTAGTTGGTTAGAACCAAAAAAAAGAATAATTGAACTCAATATACCAAGATAATAAAATCCTTCATTAGCCAATCTTGCTCAGTAGACACTAATTCAAAAATGATTTTCCTATGTTAATGAAGTGAATAAAGTTAACATTGCATATCCACAAAGCTCCTTTGGTAATTGAGCGAGCTTGGTTAACACTAGTTCCATCTAGCATACTCTTCATTAACTGAGTGAGCTTGGCTAACACTCAAATTTTTCCAACTTCTCTTTGTCACTTGAGTGAACTCAATAGACACAGCGTTTTGAACTTGGAAAACTCTTGAACACTCAATAGACATAGGAAACTATCTTTAACTCCTGAGTGAGCTTGACATACACTAACTAGAAACGATATGACATTTTATGTAACATCAAAGACAATACACAATTAATCAATTCATTTGAATAGAAAGAGCCTAGTAAACTTTGAAAAAATCTATTATGATAGAAAATTGTTGGGTATTACACTATTGGATACCTAATAAAATCATACATACTCGATATAGCTTATGATTTTCTTTGCATTTTGGCTTTGGAATTCCAAACATAGATGGTCAACACTAAAAATATGCTGAACATATTTTCTTTGATCTCCAAACTTCAATTGTGTACCTAAAAACCTTTTGTTTACACGAATTTGATGAAACGGTAAGTATTTCTTAAGGATATTATAATCTTTCCATCAATATAATTATCATCAAAGTCTAAGCTTGGTAAGTAATTATTAGCTATTTTCTCATTGAGTTTCTTTTGAAGTCCTCATTAACAAACTCATTGCGAAAAAACTTTATCTTTCATTTCTCATTTGACATCTTTTTGAATTTGAAAATTGCATTACATTTCTACTTCACCTACAATAAAAAAAACAATAGTTTTTAATTTTATAATGTAAATAGAATTAGTTAAGGTGGTCAGACATGAGAGTTTTTATATTTTGAAAAGTTTATAGAAGAAATTAACAATTAATTATTATTTATAATTGAATTATACATAAATGTCTCACATCTAGGAATGATTCCACTTCTTATTTGTATAATCTTGCAAAAAAATCATCATTTTATCATGGTTAAGGTTGTAAGATGCAACCTTATTTTTATCTTTTTCTTAAATATTTTTTAATACTACATTGAAATCTAATATTTTTATGAATTACATATTATTATCATTTTTTGTGTTTTAAAAAGGGCCAGTAGTTTAGGAACTACATTCAATTTCACATAGATTCTTTTGTTACAAATTTTTGATAGAAGGTGGATAACTTGTTCAACTTTTCACATCAAGTTTAGTAACCTTAATTTTTTGAATTTGCATTACCATTAATGGCCATAACTTGATAGACCATGATTTTACACATACCTATCATCTAAATAAGGGCTTACAATAGTTGGAGTTGGAAAAAAGATCCATAAAGAGGATGTTTAGGTCATGATGGACAATATTTAATAGGATTTGAAGATGAAGACATAATGTTGGTTTGAGACATCAATCATGCATCATTACTAGTGGCATGTGTAGGAGGGCCTATATCGAATTTTATACATTTCTCGATCCAAAAGCCATATCTACTATAAACTTATTCATAATGAATCAAATATCATATTGCACATTGTAGTTAGCATTTAATTGATAAGGTTGACTTTAATTTTAATGTCTATGGAAATGTATAGTATATCTGAGTAATCAAAGGATCTCTCTCTTTAGGGATATTAGGATTCCTATCAATTTACATCCACTTTAGTCTTGGAGGAAGAACAAGATTTATCAAGTTATTCATCCTTAGTCTTTATGTAATCTTGTGAGATAAATCATCATTAAAATATTGAACATTAAGGTAAATGGAAGCACTTTGATAAATAAGAGATTATAATATATGTATAAACTCCTGACTCCACAACTTTTTCCATTAAGGTAGGTTTAGGAGGAGAGTATCCAGGAATCTCAAATATGGGGTTAGTAGGACTATCTCTATCCTCATTAGCTAAAGACAATGTAAGTGAAGGGTTAAAAATATTTAAGCCAATGTCATATTTATATTCATCATTTTCAACTAAGATCATTACAATTAACACATTCCGTGTACTTTGTTAAAAAAAAATGACATGATTACATGAAATAGAGCTAAAAGCATTAAGACATTTTTTTGAGGATGAAGAAAATTTTGAAGTCTCATAATTCCATGTGCAATAAAACCATGAAGGAATGGAAGTAAACTAAAATGAAAAAAAATGGTGTTATCTACTTTATGAAATTAATAAATAGTTTGTAAGAAGAAGTGTAATCATATGAGAGATAACACAACAATCTAATTTAGTAAAATCCATCATAAAAGTAAGTCCTACCTAAATTAGATCAAAGATTGAAAGCTAAATGCATTTAAGAAAGAGTTGTGTTCCTCACATTATTAAAAATAAATATGGATATGAGTACTGATCATATTCCTTATTTTGCATTTGAATGGGAAATCACCCACTAGGCTCAAGAAGACCCAAGTGTTGAATGGGTATCCTTCACTTAATGTAAATGGAAATGAGATTGGTAATAAAGAGATGCAAGATATAGAGTTCAATGAAGCATAAATTTGATTTTCAAAAAACATAGATAGATGGATATCTAATAGAACAATTTTGATATAAATAAATTGAAATCATAAAATTGTAACCAACCTATAAATTCAATTTGGTTCTAATATAGGTGGGCAAGGTTGATTGGGTTAACAAAACCCATTCCTTTCAGTTTTAACTATTTTTAGTTGCAAAACATAGCCAATTTCCTATAATTGGCAAATGCAATCTCAAACCTAGCCCTACATGTTCATGTGCATAGAAAGGAGAGAAATTATTGTGTATAGAGGGAATTGACATAGTCAAATCCTAGTTTTGAAACAAGTGTAAAAATCAATTAAAATAAATTAGGAATAAAGGTGTTGCTTCATAAGTACATTCTAGATCTGAAATCTTATACCTCGATGGTACAATGCTTTTTTGAATGGGATTAAATTTTTTGATGCAATAGCTTGACTCCACACAAAAACCTAAAAGGAAGATCTGAAAAATTTGTCCGGCACAATGTTTTAGTTTACCACAATGCTTCATATTAAGAAGGCGAATGACTTCAATACTTGAAAACTTGAATTATTAGATGCTTTTTCTATGATCTTATTCCATGATTATTGTATCCTCTACTTTGTATTCAATGAGGTAGATAATATTTCAACAATAGAGAGCATTGCATTGAATTCTTGAAATCTACCTTAGGATGCTTTAGATTAAAAAAATAGAGATACACACTTGAGTCCAACTTGTTTAATGTTTTGATCTAAGCCAAATGAGGAGAAGTAGATTTCTTATATAATCCTCAGAAGTATTTTGGAGCTAGAACATGAATAATACAAATGGTAGTTTCAATTTTTTGCTTAACTATTAGACCAATTCCCAATTTAAATTTTAGCGTAGACATTGGGAAATGCATTGACTAGGTCATTCCATTCTTGAGAATTCATCAACTAGGTCAATGTATACACTCTAATGTGGACCAAAATTTGGAGCATGGGTTGTGATTGAAGTGTGACTATTAGAATGAAGAGTAATATAATCAAGCCTAGAATACTCAAAGTTAATGTGAGATCAAATTAAGGTCAAGCTAAATAATGAATTACCTAGTGAGCCCATTACAAGATGATATAGATAAAATAACTTCTTCCTATGTTGAGGAATATAAGTTGTAGATCGAAAAGAATTCTTTAGGGAGTGGTATAATAAACCCATTAATATTTTGAGGTACACTAATATATGTACAAAAAATTTTATGGTGCTTGAGTATTGGATCCAAAAGACACCTCATTTCACTAGACACTATATGAAAAATCCACCTTAAACAATTATGAAATCTAAAATAAAGATATTTTGACAACCTTATATATAGAATGGTTCTAATCTAAGTAATAAAAAAATATTTACAAAATTAGACAATAGTGGTCTTACTCATATTAATATTGTACCTAGTTTCTAGTCACTAATATTTTTATAGAACATTGTTAGGGCATTTAGTGGATGATTAAATAAAACCCTAACTTAGACAAAAACTACTTCCAAAGATGGTCTAAGAATAGTTCATGTACCAATAATTATCAACTTGCAAACTAAAATATGTTGAAACATGCAAGGATGTTCTATACATGGAAGAAATGATATTATTACCAAAATGAAAACATCCTCACAGGGGAGAGGACCCAGTGCTTGAATGCTTTCCAATAGTTGTGATAGAAGTTGTTCACTTGATACCTACACTTATTGACTTAATGTCCAATTTTTTTGACAACATTGTACTAATACTTGTGACTTTAAAGTTGTTAGTGCAATGGTAACTACCTAAAATTGAATAAAATGTTCCGTAGTAATAAAAACTAACCAATGATGGGTACCCTTTATGCACAACCATTGGTCTCACCTTTTTTTTAGGCTGTTTTGGACAACTTGACAAAAAGCATGCTGATGTAGCATCATAACGGGTGACATGGACTTGAAACCTTAGTGATAAGTAGATGACTCACCAAGTAAGCTGCTATTAGAAACTAGGAGCAATTCAAAATTTTTACATAAGATTTTGATAAGCCCGAAGTGAGGGTGTCCAAATACTTGGTCCTTTCCCCTAATAGAACGTAATCTGACTATAAATATTCTATGATGACTGTTCAACTAAGAATATTACAATATATGAAGTTTTTCTATAGATTGTGCCATTGCATGTGTCAATAATGCTTTCAACAACTAGTAAGATAACTTACAAAACACTTTGAATCCTTAAATATTACAAACTATAAATATTGACAAGTACACAGTACTATCCAATATGCATAAAGTAAGAGCTTCAAACAAATAGTCAGACGACACTCAAAACACATGAATCCCATTAATAATGGCACATGAATTGCGTCACAAAACATATATACTTTCTATCCTAAATTACAATGCACTACATAACATTTTAACACACGGTTCATTCATTGAAAACTTTTAGATCCATAACGTTCAACAGAATCTGAATCTTTCCATCAATAACAGAGAAAACACCTCTATGAGTAACACTCATAGAGAATTATGTTCATGACAAGTCTAAAATAAGCGATTCCCTCAACCTCATCAGTGGTAATAGTGCAAATGCCCCTTGCCATTAAGAAATCCCCAGTCCCACCCACAACAGGAAAATATCTATGCTCGCCCGCAAGTGGATAATCTGCTCCAGCCATTGTAAGGGAGCCCTTATAATCAGTGGAGTTCAAAACAATAGTGAAGCCAAACCAAGCACCCTGGATATTTTTCCCATTGTAGACGTAAAGCCCTTGAGCTCTTCCCACTGGAGGAGAATGTAGATTACTCTCAATCGTAATGGGATCATCAAACACTACCATATACCCAAACTGAAGACTAAAATTAGCAGTATCAGATGGCTTTGCAATCAGCACAGATGTTGCATTCTTAACATTCGAGCCATTGTAAAGTATATCATGGTAATAAAACTTCAAATTCATACATGGCTTCGGAAGATTTTTGTTTTTGTACTCTGCTGAATGTACCAAGGCAAGAAACACAAAAAGCAACAGAAAACACAAGTATAGGGATTTACTATTCTGCATTGACATTGCCAAAGTATGAAAATAAGGGAGAAAATGCTTAACTTGAGAGTATCTCGTATGATCCAAAAGAGCATGAGAAACCTTGTCTTCATTTCTAGATCCACATGAATTCTACATATATAATAGTCTTGCCTGAAGGATGGGGGAAAAATACAAAGCTGAATATATGAAATATGCTGAATGATAATAAGCATAATTTTTAGCATATTGACACACCGTTAACGACATAAGGATCGGGCAGGCAAGATGCTATGTTCTGCTCAAGTGTCATTTCCCCTATCTTAGTTTTACTGGCTCAAACCCTAAAATACTCCACGCCATAGAATAGGGTTAAATGCACATATCCCTTTAGAATGGGCACCACTCATTGAGAAGTGCAAACTTAACTACAATATTTTTAATATATAAACTTCGGGTTTTTGTCTTGTCTTTCATGACGAAGATATGCATTATGTATGTGAAACACATGATTGAAACCAATTGTTTAATCATTTATTTTAAAAAAATTCAAAAAACTTGGGTGAATATAGATTTATCGGCAGGAGTTATTTTACCATGTTTGAACACAATTTCAGTTGGCTGAGTGAGTGTAGATTAAATTTTTTACAGATAATATTTTATATTTTATATTTTTTTAATTCTCAAACATTTATATCAAAAGTTAATGTTCAAAATAGAAATGATCGAAGATTTCTTATTGTTAAATTTGTATATATTAATATATTTTAAAAAAAATTGTTATTATTATTTTATACAAGTGTTGTTTTTAATTTCTAAAATCTATTTCAAGAGGAGTCTGATTTATGTATAATTTAGTGTTCTAGTTGTTCAAACAAGAATAAAAAATTAGGAATATATTTTCTATTTTCTATTTGGTGTGTCAATTGAAATAAGAAAATGAATATAGATTCCCATTTTCCTCCTAAAGTGAGCTTATGTCCATTTTAAATAAAAAAGTTGTTGTTACTCCAATAGCCATTCTTGTTCCCAATATGCATACCCATTATCAATTTCCATGCCTGCATCAGAATTTAAATCTATATTAATTACATGATATGGCTTAAACTTATCATTAGTACAAAAGCACAAATAGATATTATATCAGATGACTTAGACTTATCATTATTACCACAATAGAGATATTATGGAACTTTCAAATGAATATCCTTATCCTTAATCGAAAGAACAATATACAATCTAAAATTGTACAAATTCTTACCCCGAAAAGCATGAAAGCTTTTACATCACCTAAAAATAGAATATAAATGAAATATTTTATGCTCTAAAATATAAGAAATAACTTAAAATATTTTTCAATTACATAATAATAAAATTAAATAAAAATATATTATTTTGTATTATAATATAAAAATCACTTCCATTATATAAGACAATCAAACCATCTATTTTTAGCTTTAAATATTCTCATTCAAATAAGAGGCATCTAAATACAACTCAAACCTATCGCAATTTCATTGTCACTACATACAAATTCTCCAAATTAGAAAAGTATTTCAACTTTGCTTTGAACTTTCTTGGTGTCAGCGTGTTCACATGCAGAATAAATAAATGAAACCGATGAAACCTGTTCTGATTAGTTTAAGAAGTCGTTGGAATGAGATGCGATGCAAAAGAAACGTAGAGACAAAACAACTGAAAGGGAATCTGTTCTTTGCTTGTTGGAGACAACACGAAACTAGATTCCCTCTTACAAAAGGGTACACAATTTGGTTAGATTTTAGAATATCGAATTTTTTGAATCTACCACTCATTATTTATATTTAAATCTAAAGCCATAAGGAGAAACAGCTCCCGAGTAGCTTAGTTTTTATAGATATTGTAGGTAAGAGCAGTTTTCCATTTTAATTTAAAAGTAGTGTTCGATTGAGTGAGTATGCTTTACACTCTATTACAAACTATTGTAGATAATTAATGAATCTTACATAAATATTTTTTTACTATTATATTGTGTTACCATGTGATTATTTGAGTGCAATTTTTATTGAAATTTAAGTAACTGGAGTGTGTAAGGAAATAACGCTTTGCTTAAACACTTACTTGCATTAATATTGAGTGAATGACTTAAATACAATAACAATAAATACATAACACAATGATTTTTGATGAGAGATTTTTTATGATTGAGCAACCCCACACTCTAAAACCTAAATAATGTATTATCAAACCAATAGCAAAGCACAACACACTTAGAATGTAATTTTTTATAGATTTACACATAAAGTCAAGCTTGGAGGAACTTTATGAGCATCCTTTTAGCATGCAATCTTATAAACGAAACTGAATGACACAAACTCTCGCTCAAGTTCTAAGTTTATAGACTTCTGACAACTTAGAAACCACTTGTGGTTTACAAAACCATGTGCTCAACTGCTGAACAACATGTATTTCCCATCGTTGATGTGTGTTTTTTAGGATAGACAAGAACCTAGGTTAGAAATAGTCTCTTACATCCAAAATTTTATTGCCTATTTTTGACCTTCATAGATCATGAAATATGTCATAGATCTCTAAAAATGACTCTCCCATAATATGTTATAACAAAGAAATTTTTCAAAAACATAATATTTATTTTTCCAATGCACAAAAAAAAAAAAAAAATGCTAACTATATTTTGAAACTATTTGTAAGGTTGAGGCTCCTGTCTTCTCAACATTATCACACTCATTGAATGCCCTGCAAGAGGTAGAATACCTATAATATAATGTAGTCAACTTCTAGGGGCTGAGAGGCCTATAGTCTCCAAACACCATATGAACTTCTCTATCCACATGGTCTTAGTTAGTGAATTAAAAAAAATCACTAAAGTCTAAACATAAAATGTTGGGTTCCTTGCTAAGTAGATTGCAATCTAGGACTAAAATGTCTCCCTCAAACTAGGCCCCAAATATTATCTAGCATGTCATTATTAGTTCCAAAACATTTATGTAATTTATTATCATTCAAACATGTCTCTTGATTAATTGGTGATTTTGTGTCTATAGCCATATTGTTTAATTTAAATTGCTTGAATTTCAATTTTTGTTAGAATTTGAAATTCAATTTCATTTCCTATTTGACTATAGTTTGGGATTTAACTTTCTATTTAAGTGTGACATGCATGATTTGTTACTCTAATTTTGTGAACAAAATGTAAATAGTTTAAAGAGTAACTCACTTCTACAAAATCACCAAGTTCATCATGGGAATAAACACAAGGTTGTTAACACATACCTGTATCCAATATTCAAGTAGAATATAAACCACCTTGTATTGTATTTTCTTCTTTAACCTTTGTATTCATTCTAGCATCCTTAGTGTTTATCTATTTTTAATAAATTATTGAACTCAAAACCCCAACATTATTCAACTCTCTTATTCTTGATCTTCTCTCTCATTGATATTGTTCTTTCTTCTCCTTGTTTGTTGCAAGACCTTTTTTTCCCTCTTTCTTTAGTTTTTGATTGCATGTTTGCACCACTCTTTAATTCAAATCATGCTTAACATATGAAATCAAATGGAGAAAATAATAGACAATATTTTGATAGAAAATTATGTTTGAAGATGAAGACTGATGAGTAAGGATTGAAAAATCATTCAATAATTGAAGTTTTCCCCTTTCGGCCAATGTGGGAGCCCAATAGGTATATTAGAAATCAATACACATTATTTAAATCAAATGAGTATCTATTTTATAAAATATGTGCTCATTTTTCTCCCACGGTGCCAAAATAAAATGGGCAGCCATTTTTTTTAAATTCAAATAATAGATGGTTATTTCTTAAGACATCAAAAATAACCCTATGTCAACCTCATATTTTGGTATAGGAAAGGCATGGTGGGACTATTCCTATGTCTTAACCTCCAAAGATTTGGCTAAGGTATTAGAATATCAAATTTTTTCCTTGGTGTGATTTATTTAGGACCTTCTTGGTTGAATTTTTAGATGATTCAAAACTCATTACAATTCTAACTGTCCTAATTTTAGAAACGTAAATTTCATAGTGTTATAATTTTTCTAATTTTTATATCATTTATTGATTAAAAGTAGTGCCTAAATGTTAAATAGTGAGACTCAATAAAGATTTAAAAACATTCTTAATTTTAGGGTTTTTAGAAAATAAAAGTATATGTCATCAATGTACATAAAATTCTTTTGATGATAAAAAATAAATTGCTAAATTGTTATTTTCAACAAATATGGTGGGCATACACTAGAGGTTTCAAGAAATAAACTTTAAAGTCAATTAAAAAATAATCCAATAAGGAATAAGAAAAAAATTCATTAATCTTTTGTGTCTTAGGTATCTTCCCTAGAAGGAATTTAAAAAAATCATTTATCTATGTCAAAATATGGTGGTTTTTCACAAGTGTAGTATGGCCATAAAACAAGCACAATGAGAAGTACTTTTTGAATATTCATACCAAAACACTATTTATGTCATGTGGGTATTTAAGTGAATTGTGTATTGGAAAACTAGACTCTAAGAAATACAATTCTTTCAAGATTTTTTTAAAGGTTTAATCTCTAAGTTCCTCAAAATTTGACATCAATTGACTAGGAATTTCAAAAATATGGAAAACACTTCAAATTATTTTCCAAAAGTGAGACTCAAATTATTTCAGTCACCTACTTCAAAAGTGAATGCTTTGATGAAATAAAAATGCCAACTCATGTAGATTAAAAAAATGTAAGCTAGGGCTAACAACTCACAAGAAAAATTATTAGCTCCTCCCAACTATGAACAAGTTCAAGGTGCCCATTTTATATGAGGTGTTATTTCTATCAATAATGGAGAGAGTAAAATATTTACATATTTAGAAGAAACCCTTTTGTAAAATTAGTTTGGAGTTTAAAAAAAAGAATATTACAATTAATTATGACATGGAGAGTTGTGATCATGATGATATTGGCTCAGATGGGGTTGAAATCTACCATGTGCATTTAAGAAAAACATGAAACCACCTTTCTCTTCTACCTCTATCTTGTCACCTTCATGAGGAAATAATATTATTTTCTTTGATGAGGAGGACTCAGAATATGTCTCCTCTAACAATTTTATATCAGAATCTTTGGATTGTCTCTAGCAGAATTAAAGTAAAGAAACCTACTAGGAAGGAAAAAGTTAATAACAATTATAAAGCATGTGGGTTCCCTTCAACTATGATCAAATCCCCACATAGGAAAGAAATTTTATCCACCTAAAATCAAGGATCTTTCACAAGATTGTATTTTTTGATAAGATGAAGGATATATACATTGACATTACTCTAGAGTATGACATGTAAACCTCCATTAAAAAGGGAACTTCTTCCAAGGATACAACTTCTTTTGAAAAATATTTGAGTAATGTCCTTGTTATCCAAAAGGGCCTTTTCAATTGGACCATCTTAGACTTAACAAACAAAAAAAATGGTTCCAATAGTACCAAAAATATTTATGATGTCTTGTCTAGAAAACATAGCTTATTGTATTAGTGATATTAAATAAGATAATGAAATGAAAATTAAAATATCAAAGAAAGGTTTATTGCACTTTCAATCATCTCTTAATAAATTTCTCAATGTTTGTAAATTAATGTTGATAGATACATGCTATAGACTTAAAAAAAATAAAGAACATGTTGAATTAGGTTATCATTTTGTAAAGCCAACTGTCCTACTTCAAGTTCCAAACTTGATTAAGGGACACACCACCCTACCAAACCATAGCCAAAAATGCAACAATATGGAGACAAAAAGAGACAAAAATCTTCCCAATCAATTTTATTATACTTGAAAATGCTAACAACATACACAAGATGATTTCATAGATATGACTTCTTCAAAAATAAGTTTACAAAGTCTTCATCATAATAGAATGCCCAAATAAGAATTTCCACAAGAAGAGTCTTCACACCAAGAGCTTCACCAAAAGGAACTTCCCAACTAAGAGCCTTCACCTCCAAAGCTTCCACCCAAGAACTTCTACTTGAAGAGATACACCTTAAGAGCTTTCACACCTTGAAGCTTGACCTTCCAAAGCTTGATTAGAAATGCTCATATGCCTTGCTTAAATAGGAACTTACCACCCAATGCATGATTTATCGACAACCTTCTAGAATTCCACCTACACACCTCAATAAATGGAATGACAACCATTTTTATTTTATTTTTCTATTATGCCACCTATGCACCTCAAAAATATAAATTACTTTTTTATTCTACTTTTCTCCTTTTTCCCTTATTTTATTTTTTATTATTTTTCCTTCTATTTTTGTCACTTTCTCTCTCCTCCACATTTTTAAAAATAAATTTTCCCATGAAAGATGCTCCTACAATAGACTCCCCTATAGATAGAAAAGTGTCTCCAACACTTTGACGCCAAAAAGAAAGATCTACAACCATCTTCATCTTCACCAAAGGTGTCCACCTCAAAAGGGACAAAAAAACCAATTTGCACATCATCCACATATGCATCACTCTGTCAAACACCAAAATATCAACCATCTAATCAGCATGCTCACTCCCAGGAACAAATTGAACATAGTACATCATCAAAAAATCCTCATTAGCAAATAGTGAATCAACACCAGCAGCAAAAAACTCCACATCAACAATAATTTGTAACTCCTCAGCAACATATGCCAAGCTCATAACACTAGTAGTCTCATTGCTCACAACAAAATGCTCTGCAATATACAACTCATGTCAAACTTAACCAACTAATCATGAAAACCAATCTCCATCCCAACGTCAACAAGGTTAGGAACATCTTCAGCAACAACCTCCAGCTACTCTGTAGGTTCTGTATCAGACTCCACAATCTGATCAACAAAACCAACTTCTTCCACCTCATCCTTGAGATGCCATCTTCTCTCTAGAACAAGTCTCTTAATTGAACAAAAAACTCTCTTCTAGATTAGTAGACTCTAGCTCCACAAACATTCACAGAATTCCTTGCTCACCCCATCACTAACTCGATTAGCCAAGCTAGCTTCAAGCCGAGTAGTCATCTCAAAAAACCTCCTCTCCACCACATCACAGAGTTTGACAATCATCTCAGGGTCCAATCCTCTTGGAACCATCTTCCAAGATCTTCATAAACCCTCTACAAAAAATCCTTCGCACGCTCCTTGTGAAAACCTTGAATTGTTTGCAAGCTAGATCACCACCTGCCACCTCACACGAAAAAATCAAGAACCACATCACGAGTCTAGGACCATGGACCTATAATGCCTCAAAAAGATCAGTCTTCCATCTTTTCATCCATCAATCCTTCTGCAATTGCAAGTCAGAACCATGATCTGCCACCTCACAACTAAGACATCTAGGACTCTAGAAAGAACAATACATGACCAAATCAAGATCAACTCAAATCTACTTCTCCAACTCAAGTCCTAGTGCAAACTGCCTCATGTTCAACAATCTGTCTACACACTCAGGAACTCCCACTCTAATACCACTTGATGAAGTGCCACACCATCCTACCAACTCATAAACAAAAATGCAACAATATGGAGACAAAAAGAGACAAAATGCTTCCCAAGCAATTTTATTATACTTGAAAATCCTTACAACATCCACAAGATGATATCATAGATATGACTTCTTCAAAGAGAAGTTTACAAATTCTTCATCATAAGAGAACTCCCAAATAAGAATTTCCACAAGAAGAGTCTTCACACCAAGAGCTTCACCAAGAAGAACTTCCCAACTAAGAACCTTCACTTCCAAAGCTTCCACCCAAGAACTTCTACTTGAAGAGGTACAGCTCAAGAGCTTTCACACCTTGAAGCTTGACCTTCCAAAGCTTGATTAGAAATGCTCATATGCCTTTCTTAAATAGACACTTACCACCCAATGCATGATTTATCCACAACCTTCTAGAATTCCACCTACACAATATCTACAACCTTCTAGGATTCCACCTACACAATATACACAACCTTCTAGAATTCCACCTACACACCTTGATAAATGGAATGACAACCATTTTTATTTTATTTTTCTATTACACCACCTATGCAACTTAAAAATAGAAATTCTTTTTTATTCTACTTTTCTCCTTTTTCCCTTATTTTATTTTTAAATTATTTTTCCTTCTATTTTTCATCACTTTCTCTCTCCTCCACATTTTTAAAAAAAAAATTCCCATGAAAGATGCTCCCACATTAGACTCCCCCAGTAGATAGAAAAGTGTGTCCCACACTTTGATGCCAAAAAGAAAGATCTACAGCCATCTTCACCTTCACCAAAGGTTTCCACCTCAATAGGGACAAGAAAACCAATCTACACATCATCCACATATGCATCATTCTATCAAACACCAAAATATAAACCATCCAATCAGCATGCTCACTCCTAGGAACAAACTGAACATAATACTTCATCAAAAAATCCTCATTAGCAACTAGTGAATCCACACTAGCAACAACAATATGTAACTCCTTAGCAACATATGCCAAACTCATAACACCAGTAGTCTCGTTGCTCACAACAAGATGCTCTACAATATACAACTCAACACCAATAGAAACTAGATCATCCACGACCAAGTGCTCTACAATTTCCATGTCAAACTTAACCAACGGATCATGAAAACCAACCTCCATCCCAGTATCAACAAGGTTAAGAACATCTTCAGCAACAACCTCCATCTTCTCTACAAGTTTTGTATTAGACTTCACAATCTGATCAACAAAACCAAATTCTTCCACCTCAACCTTGAGATGACATATTCTCTCTTGAACAAGTCTCTTAACTGGCCAAACAACTCTCGTCCAAATCGATAGACTCTAGGTCCACAAACATTCATAGAATTCCTTCCTCACCCCATCACTAACTCAATTAGCCAATCTAGCTTCAAGCCGAGCGGTCATCTCAGAAAACCTCCTCTCCACCACATCACGACATTTTGCAATCATCTTAGGGTCTAATCATCTTGGAGCCATCTTCCAAGATCTTCATAAACCCTCTACAAAAAATCCTTCCCATGCTCCTTGTGACAACCTTGAATTGTTTGCAAGTCAAATCGCCACCTGCCACCTTGCACGAACTATTAGGAACAACATCACAAGTCTAGGACCACGAACCTGCATTTCCTCAATAGGATCAATCTTCCATATTTGCATCCATCGATCCTTCTGCAAGCCCTCTATAATTGCAAATCAGAACCAAAATCTACCACCTCACAACCAAGAAATTTAGGACTCCAGAAAGAATAATACATGACCAAATCAAGATAAACTCAAATCTACTTCTCCAACTCAAAAACTGGTGCAAACTACCTCATGTTTGGCAATCTATCTACATGCTCAAGAACTCCCACTCTGATACCACTTGATGAAGAGCCACACTACCCTACCAACTCATAACAAAAAATGCAACAATATGGAGACAAAAAGAGACAAAATGCTTCCCAAGAAATTTTATTAAGTTTGAAAATCCTTACAAAATCCACAAGATGATATCATAGATATGACTTCTTCAAAAAGAAGTTTACAAACTCTTCATCATAAGAGAATGCCCAAATAAGAATTTCCACAAGAAGAGTCTTCACACCAAAAGCTTCTCCAAGAAGAGCTTCCCAACTAAGAGCCTTCACTTCCAAAGCTTCCACCCAAGAATTGCTACTTGAAGAGCTACGCCTTAAGAGATTTCACACCTTGAAGCTTGACCTTCCAAAGCTTGATTAGAAATGCTCATATGCCTTGCTTAAATAGGCATTAACCACCCAATGCATGATTTATCCACAACCTTCTAGGATTCCATCTACACAATATCCACAACCTTCTAGGAATCCATCTACACAATATCCACAACCTTCTAGAATTCCACCTACACACCTTAATAAATGGAATGACAACCATTTTTATTTTATTTTTCTAATATGCCACCTATGCACCTAGAAAACATAAATTCCTTTTTTATTCTACTTTTCTCCTTTTTCCCTTATTTTATTCTTTTATTATTTTTCCTTCTATTTTCATCACCTTCTCTCTCCTCCACAATTTTTTTTATTATAAAAATTTCCCATGAAAGATGCTCGTGCATCAAAACTTTACATAGAGGAGCTCAAGGAGGTTGTTGGCCCTAAGATCAATGAAGGTTTGACCATGCACTTGAGAAGTGGGAATGATAATGCTACTCATTTAGATGGTATTTTGAAACAGGTTAGAGACATAAATACTAATAATATTAGAAATAAGAAATATTTTGATAAACAACTATAAATTTTGTGGGTTATTGTCCCCTATTTTCTACTTTCAAGATTTGTATTTGGGCCTAATATGGTGTGCATTTATTTTATTTATTGCATAAGATGAATCCTTTTGTTTTGTAAATATTGGTTTTTTGAACCTTGAAAAACAAGTTTTTCTCTAATGAAAAATTCTTCATTGGGTTATTGTGTTCTAATAAAATAAAATAACTCTTTAAAAATTCATTGCAATGTACATAAATAAAAAATTGCAATCTCAAAAACACTTCTAACAAAATTTAAACATCTCTATCCATCAAGATATATGATAGTAGGGTAAGTGCACCAAGTTGTGGTGCCAAAAGGGGGGTATAAGTGGACACCTTTTTCCTGAAATGCAAATTCTGGACATCAACAAGAATTTGAAGATAGTTATGCTCAAAATTTTAAGATATGACAAAAAAAAAAGGCGTAGTCCTTTGAATCTAGTTTCTAAACTACTAACTTTTTTTCAAAATGGTTTACTTTTAGGTCCTCAAAAAAGGGGGCCACAGAAAGTGGTACTGTTTATTCCAAAAAAACATAACATAGTACAAAGTGTGGCCCCCCTAAAATTTTAACTTTTTTTTTGAAATTCTTTAATCGCTCCAGTCAAAAGGTACCTAACACTATATAGTTTATCCCAGATTTTTCGGGTAATTTTATAATGTGTATTTTTTTTTTAAAGAATTTTTAAATTAGACTCATCCCAAAAATGTGAAATATCTGTGTGCTCCCCCTAGAAATGATTGAAAACTAATCTAAAATCAAAACTTTTTTTTTTCAAAGTGTGTAGAATGGAGTCTAGATTCTAAAAAACTAAGTTGTTACAAAATTCGATGAATGAGCTAAAATCTACAGCCCAATTAGTACATGGTGGTTTTTGACAAAAAATGAACATACATTCAAAAGAAATTATAGATGAAAGACTTAAAATAGTTCAAATTAAAAATAAATTATATGGTTAGATAACTAACATAGAGACCTATAATGTTATGTAACCTAATCTTATCGATACCCAACCACGAAGAATATTGAAGGGGAGCACACAAGAAAAATCAATCATTTTTTGTATGTTTGCTAGAAAACACATCTCAAACCTGTTTATAAACTCCAAACCTTTGGGTTGGATCTCCAAGGCAAAACCAAGCCTTAGGCTTGGTTTTAATGCAAAGCTTTGAATAGTGCATGCGCCCTATAGTGCGCACGCCCTATTAAAATGCTATTGAATTCGAGGTAGTGCACACGCGCTATAGTGTGCATGCACTATTGAGACCTAAATTGCAAACCAAAACCAAGAGAGAGCTGGGGGGTGGGGCAAGGGAATGGCTATTTGTGTGTGTGAGAGAGATAGAGAGAAAGTAGGGGATGGGAGAGGGGAGAGAGGAAGTGAGAAAAAGTAGGGGTGGTAGAGAGATTATAGGATAGGAGATAGAGGAAATGTGAGAGAGTAGGGGTGGCAAAGAGAGTACAAGATGCAAGAGAGAGGAAGTGTGAGAGAGAGAGTAGAGGTGGAAAAGAGAGAGTATGGGATGGGGGAGAGAGATTGAAAGTAGGGGATGGGAGAGAGAGGAAGTGTGAGAGAGAGTACAAGTTGGGAGAGAGAGATTGAGAGTAGGGGATGGGGGAGAGAGAGAGTAGGTGGTGGGAGATGGAGTGGGAGAGGAAGAGTGAGAGAGAGGAGGATGGGAGTGCATGTGTGTGAAAGAGAGAGAGTAGGGAATGGGAGAGGGGGAAGATAGAGTAGCTTGAGAGAGAGTAGGGGATGGAAGAGAGAGTAGGCGATGGGAGAGGGAGTGGGAGAGGGAGAGAGAGAGGGGGGATGGAAATGTGTGTAAGAGAGAAAGAGAGAGAGTGTGAAAATGTGAGAGAGGGTAGGGGGTAGCAGAGAGAGAGTAGAGAGGGAGAGATTGAGTGAGAGAGAGAGAGAGAGAGAGAGAGAGAGAGAGAGAGAGAGACTGAGAGAGAGTGAGAGTAGGCAGTGGGAGAGGGAGAGTGAGTGAGAGAAAAATTAGAGGATGGGAGAGGAGAGAGGGGGGATGGGTGTGTGTGAAAGAGAGAGAGTAGGGAATGAGAGAGGGGAGAGAGAGATAGAGAGAGTAGGGGATGGGATAGAAAGAGAGTAGGCAATGGAAAAGGGAGTGGGAGAGGGAGAGAGAGGGTGGATGGAAGAGAAAGAGGTTAGGCAATGGTAGAGGGAGTGGGAGAGGGAGAGAGAGGGGGGATGGAAGTGTGTGTAAGAGAGAAAGTAGGGGATGGGAGAGAGTGTGAGAGAGAGTAGGGGTGGCAAAGAAAGAGAGTGAGAGTAGGGGATGGGAGAGAGAGGGAGAGAGAGAGAGATAGTAGGTGATGGGAGAGGGAGTGGGAGGGAGAGAGAGAGAGGGGGAATGGAAGTGTTTAAGAGAGATAGAGTTGGGGATGGGAGAGAGTAGGCAATGGGAGAGGGAGTGAGAGAGAGAGATGGGGGGAATGGGAATGTGTATAAGAGACATAGAGTAGGGGATGGGAGAGAGTGTGAGAGTTTGAGAGAGAGTAGGGGGTGGTAGAGAGAGCTTGTACAGGATGGGGGTGAGAGAGAGAGAGAGAGAGAGAGAGAGAGAGAGAGAGAGAGAGAGAGAGAGAGAGAGAGAGTAGGGGATGGAAGAGAGAGAGTGAGAGTAGGGGATGGGAGAGAGAAAGTAAAGAGGGAAAGAGAGTACTTGAGAGAGAGAGAGATAGTAGGTGGTGCAAGAGGGAGTGGGAGAGGGAGAGAGAGGGGGGATGGGAGTGTGTGAAAAATCTAGAGAGTAGGGGATGGGAGAGGAGAGAGAGAGGGGGGATGGGAGTGCGTGTCTATGAAAGAGAGAGAGTAGGGGATGGGAGAGGGGAGAGAAAGAGTAGGGGATGGGGGAGAGAAAGTAGGCAGTGGGAGAGGGAGTGGGAGAGGGAGAGAGAGAGGGGGGGAATGGGAATGTGTGTAAGAGAGACAGAGTAGGGGATGGGAGAGAGTGTGAGAGTGTGAGAGAGAGTAGGTGGTGGCGGAGAGAGCTCATACGGGATGGGAGAGAGAGAGTGAGATTAGGGGATGGGATTGTGAGAGAGAGTAGGGGATGGGAGAGAGAGAGAGTGAGAGTAAGGGATGGGATGGGAGAGAGAGAGAGTAGAGAGGGAGAGAGAGAACTTGAGAGAGAGATCTAGTAGGCGGTAGGAGAGGGAGAGGGAGAGAGATAGGGGGGATGGGAGTGTGCATGACAGATGTAGAGAGTAGGGGATGGGAGAGAAGAGAGTGGGGGGATAAGAGTGTGTGTGTCTTTGAAAGAGAGAGAGTAGGGGGTGGCAGAGAGAGAGTACGAGATGGGAGAGACAGAGTGAAAGGATGGGAGAGATAGAGTGAAAGGATGGGAGAGAGTGAGAGAGAGAGTAGTGGGCGGCAGAGAGAGAGAGAGAGTACGGGATGGGAGAGAGTGTGAGAGAGAGATGGAAATGGGAGAGAGAGAGAGAGTAAGAGTAGGGGATGGGAGAGAGAGCGTAGAGAGGGAGAGAGAGAACTTGAGAGAGAGAAATAGTAGGTGATCTAGGAGAGGGAGTGGGAGAGGAGGAGAGAGAGGGATGGGAGTGCATGTGACAAATCTAGAGAGTAGGGGATGTGAGAGAAGAGAGAGGGGGGATGGGAGTGTGAGTGTGTGTGTGTGTGTGTGTGTGTGTGTGTGTGTGTCTGTGAAAGAGAGAGAGTAGGTGATAGGAGAGAGTGTGAGAGTGTGAGAGAGAGTAGGGGGTGGCAAAGAGAGAGTACGAGATGGGAGAGACAGAGTGAAAGGATGGGAAAGAGTGTGAGAGAGATTAGGAGGTGATAGAGAGAGAGAGAGAGTACAAGATGAGAGAGAGAGAGTGAAAGGATGAGAGAGAGTGTCATACAGAGTAGGGGATGGGAGAGAGTAGAGAGGGAGAGAGAGAGAGAGAGATAGTAGGTGGTGGGAGAGGGAGTGGGAGAGGAGGAGAGAGAGGGATGGGAGTGTGTGTGAGCGAGAGAGAGTAGCCCAAGAGAGAGACAGAGAGAGTAGCGGATGGGAGTGTGTGTAAGAGAGAGTAGGGGATGGGAGAGAGTGTTAGAGAGAGTAGGAGGTGGCAGAGAGAGAGAGAGTAAGAAGTGGGAGAGGGAGGATGGGAGTGTGTGTGAGAGATCTAAAGAGTAGGGGATGGGAGAGGAGAGAGGGTGAGAGAGATAGAGAGAGTAGGCGGTGGGATAGGGAGAGCGAGAGAGAGTAAAGGATGGGAGAGGGGAGAGAGAGAGTGTGTAGGGGATGGGAGAGGGGAGAGAGAGTAGGAAGAGAGAGAGAGAGAGTAGGGAGAGAGAGAGAGTAGGGAGGGTGGAGAGTGATGTGTTCTCATATAGTGCGTATGCACTATAGTGCATACGTGCTATAACACGTACACACTATTTGAAATCACCTAAAAATGGTCAAAAAGCAACTTTGGGGCCTGTTTCATTCATTCTCTACTTTTGTTCTATTCTGCACTCTGTTATCCCGAAAGAAATTGCGGGTTTCAACACAGCAAACACTCTTTCAAGGTGGAAAACACTATTTCAAGCTAACAAACACTATTTCAAGGTGGCAAACACTTTTGGAAGCTAACAAACACCAAATTCAATCATTCGATACACGATTTGAAGACTTTTTGAATATTCCTTGTATAGAAAAGGTTATTGCAATCTATTTTAAATATTGTTTGATGATATATAGATACAAATTTGATTATAATTTGACATGTTGTTTAATATATAGTGAATTCATTGAAATTTGTATGTTTCAGTGAAATGTTATTTCGAAATGGTTAGAAATTTGACAAGTCGTTTTATATATATATTGTGTATTCATTCAAATAATTATAATTTTTATATGTATTTGAATAATTTGTAATTTACACATTTTACGTAATTCAAATGTTTGAATAATTTGACATGTAGAAATCATCATCATGGCAAGGAAGAAACCAAAAAATCAAACAAATGAAGATAGGGAGAGAGATTTGGCAATTAAAAGAGATAAAATGAAATTACTACGTGAGCAAAGAAAATTGCAAAGCAATAATGAAGAATTGACTTTCGAAGAGAATCAAGAACCACCGGTACCAAGAAGCAAAGAGGAAGAATTGGAAAGACAAAGAGAACAAATGAGACTATTACGCTCAAGAAGACAATTGAATTGTGAAGCTACACCATCTTCTAATGTTGGAGTCATATCGTCTGCTACACCATCTTCCAATGTTGAAGTCATATCGTCCTCTCATGTTGAAGAGACACCGATTTGTAGATCTGACGATATACACACTCCATCATGTCATGTTGAAGGCACAACATCAACACATCAAGTAGGTGATATTCCATCTTTTGCATCTTATTACCAAGGCACATCATCTTCGGTTCAAGGTACGCAATACACTCAACCTTATGTTGATGTTCAAAATGTTGAGAGAATTGAAGAGATTATAACACCTTCTAGAATTCATTTTAGAAGACCAAAATATTTGATTGATATTGATAGTAACCTTTTGAAATCAATGCCTGACAAGATTAGCAAGCGTACTTGTCAAAGAAAAGTTAATCGTATGTGGAGATTATTTTTTGATGAATTAAATATTACAGGTCAATGCCAATTATTTGTTGAAATGATGAGAAATTTAAAATTTAGGCCTATCATGAAGATTCTTGGGCTAAGAACAATGGATGATTCAAATGAAAAAAACATTGTAAAGAATCTAATGAATGCTTATGACAAAGTGGGTTCTAAATCATGCACCAAAGATAGTAATATCACACGACAAGTACTTACATCGACAATAGTAAGTAGCCAAATGAAGAAAGCTTGACTCATGAGAAAGACAAGCAAAACTTTAAAAATTGGTAGAGGTACTCGAAGGAGAGCCATGCTAAGGCGTGAGAGATTGGAAGATCCAACAAAAAATGAGTTATGGACATTTAGTGGTAGACTACCGCGAAAGGATAAAGAAATTAGTGAAGCCTTGAAATCATTGATCGAAGATTTTTGGAAAAATAACACACGTGTTTCCCCTAATCAAAGAGATGATGTAAGAAGGAGGATTGGTAGCCAAAATCGCGAGCCACATGCAAAACATTTTTTGGACACAACTCAGACACAATTTTTTGCAAAATTTATTGGTATGTATCCTCAAATTCGAATAAATCAAAGATTTTTTGAGATGGGTAAACCTTTTTATGTGAAGATAAATCACACATGCACAACTTGTTGTTGTAGGATACATATTGAATTTTCTAACCATTTTGATGTTTTTAGGCATATATGCATAATTTTGCATTCTTAGTTTGTTTTGCAGGATTGTGACATAAATGAGCCACCAAGATCTTCAAAAGAATTCATATCCAACATTTTATGTGAAATAAGAGATGGCCAACAATTTTACAAGACATCATGCTTGGATGGTACGTGGTTATTTTGTGGTTCTTTGCAACTTTTATCAACTTGTTAACATATGGATAGTACACATTCAATTGGAAATGAAATAGTAGATTATGGAAAATTTAAGACAGTGACATATGCTCTAAAAGATGGGAAACATGGTAAAAAGATGTGATTTAGTCATTGAAAAGATTCCAGTGTATGAGTTCATGAAGATTTTTTGTGAAAACATTATTTACGAGTATGCAAGGCATACCCATAGAGCTCGATGGCTGGATTTGCAATTCAAGTTATGCAAGGATACATTTCCACTGGATACCGTTGTTTTGGTTGTAGATTTCATAGAGAACTACACACTACAACCACAAAATGAGGTGCAAGCAAAGTATTATACTTCTCAACAGGTTTCCATATTTGTTCACATAACATTCATGCATTCACCTACAAGTACAGAGGATGACAGGAAGATTTTGAGGGAGTACCATTTTTACATCAGCGATGATCGATCACATTCTACGGAGTTCGTACATGGTTGTTTTCAACTATTTTATGGAGATTTGGCTAACAGGGGCATCACATATCGTCAACACATTATTTGGTCAGACAATTGTGCATCTCAATTCAAGAATGCACAGATGTTCTATTGGTTGAGCAGGATGCACAAGTTGTGTAGAATTCAATACATGTGGAATTTCACAGAGGCTGGTCATGGAAAGGGAGAGCACGATGGTGCAGGCGCATGCATCAAAAGAGCCTTAGCTCGTGAAGAACTAAAGTACAAAGATGGAGCAATATTGACAAATGCAAAATCCATCCTCCAGTGGTGTAACACTACAATGGGTCCAAGTAAGGAAGGTGAGTCTACGGTTCATAGATTTTTTTGGTTGATAGATAATACTAACATTGTACCATATCAGGATTGTTGCACACTAATAGGATCCAACGAGTTGCACTCTTTTAGAAGCTCTGATGCAGGTTCATGGAGTATCCACACACGAAAAATGGCATGCTATTGTCCATCATGTGCAGAGGAAAATTGGGATGACTGTGAGTCAACTGAATGGGTGGACAAATGGGATATACAAGTTTTGGACCCAATTGACACCTATCGTCCCCCACAAGCACTGGAAATGGTACAGATGGAATCGTCTATTGACTTTGACCGCTTGTCTGATCTAGTGCAACCTGGTAATATATATATTTATATATCTTTGTAATTTCAATATGTAACCTTATAACTTTTATGCAAGTATTTTTTGAATTAATGACCGCATTTTGTACATTTGTCACTGCAAGCCATGTTTTTGCTGTTATTGCACCTGAAGACAATGAAGAAGGGACATATTATTATTTGTGTCATTGTGTTCAAGCCAAACAAAAATTGGATCACTCAGTTATAGATGGTGAAGGTTTAGAGTACCATGTCGGTGTGGTGGTTGTAACCGGCACATGGCTTAGACGATATTCTGTGAAGAACCCTAACTTGTGGTTATTCGAGGATTGGCAAATAGAGAGGAAGATTCTTCATTATTCAAATCTTGTTGTCGCATCAAATGTCCACTTGATAAAATATGGTGGAAAACCACATAATAAGAATCTTTGGAGAGTTCGCGAGTCAGACCACGAGGCAATACTTGAGACATTAAAATGTCGATCAGATCCAGTTGGCTCATTAGATTGAATACAGAGAGAGGGAGAGAGAGAAAGAGTGATCAACTAGATCCAAATACATTGTTGCAACCTCTTCCCCAAGACTGTCCACATGACTAAGGTGGACCATATTGTTATGATGCATAAGTGATGAGATTTAGCTTAAATCATAGATTTTATGTTTTGATTTGTTTAGAATCTAGATTTTATGTTTTGATGTCTCCAATTTTTTTAAAGCTAGAACAATATTTTTCATATTTTCTTATTGTGACGATATTTTTCTTTCATTGCATGTTCTCTTGGATGACAGGAGGGAGAGAAGAAAAATAAGTAGATTTCCAAATAGCCAGCCACCCTTCTTCATGTAATTTATTCATTTAAGGTAAAAGTCCCATTTCCTTTGTTTGGCTTTGGTATTTGGTTATTTAAAGTCATTATTCTAGTTGGACCTTTGTATGTTTGAATTTGGGATTGTTTAGTGTCTATTTGTTATGATTATTTCTATTATTTAAAATAAATTAATTCTATAATATCTCTATGATGAACTATTTATATTTCTAAACTTTACATATTTTACACCATGACCAACAATCAAACTATTATAACAATACAAATACATTTAAATAGTAATGTAAGAATGGCTTAGTTCACATAAAAAATAAGTCTATCTTAGATATTCTAAATACATCACAAAACTTTATCGCTTCAAAAAAATTGGAATTTCTCCCATCTACGTGAGTTCCCATCAATTGTCCATAAAAATGGGAAAGGGAATAGGTGCTATGCTCCCAATCCCAACATCATCCTATCCACTACTAGGAGATGTGTGTAATGTAGGATTCAGCTCCATCAACTTAGTCATTTTTTTCACTAGTTGATTGGGACTCTCACCATTTGTTGCCAACTATGGTGACAATGCTTGGGGTTACACTTATTAAGTAAGAATATTTCCTAATCTAGGGATTAGAGCATTGAACATATCAGAATGTGATTTATGCTATGGGAGAAGAGGTATGTTGGGCATACTAATTGATTCTAGGGCTAGTGCAATTACATCTCCTTCCACTAGTGTTGTAAATATAATTTCTATAGTTGTTGAAGGTGCACCTCCAATATTTGGTCTATATCTCTTTCGAACATTTAGATTATCATCTCTTTCTTTCCTCTTCTATTCCTTTAGTGCAACCTTCTCCGCAACTCATTTTCCCCTCTCTATAGCATATAAGATCTCATTTCTTGCAATATTTTCCTCTCTCCCATCTTTCCTATCCCTAATCTTCTCCTTCATGTAAAGTGCATTAGCCTCAAATAACTTCTTAGTCTCTCTTGTTCCTTAGAATTTTGTATCCTTTTCTTTGGTAGCTATAGGAATCTACTGGGTAAACCAGTATGTTGTTTTCTGTCTAGTGGCATGTAACGTATAAAATCAACATCTCCATCATAGTCATTTTGGGCCTGGGTATCAAAAAATTGTTAACTATTTATTTCATCATGGTTGCAACCATTTGCAAAGCATTAGATGACGTCCTTGGGGTCAACATGTGGTGGGGATGGAATTAAAAGGGAAACATTTTCATCCCCACAAGTATTTGGTTACCCAAGGTTTGTGACAACCTCCTACAACCAATCTAGTTGTGAATCTTGCATTAGCAAGCTTAATCTAATATCAATGTTTGTTGTATGCTCAAGGTTTTATCTCCTATAATAGTCCACTGGCTGGTTTAGGTTTTCTGGTTGGGTATTTTTAGGTGCAATTGTACCTAGTCCCTTCATATTTTGTCCATAACTCCTCAACAAAGTGTTAATTGGTTCATCTAATAAGCCATTGATTTTTAGCAAGGATTCAACAGTGATTTCCTCCCCCTCGCTTTACAACTCATCAATATTTGCATCATCTACAGTAGTTGTTTCTTGCAACTCATCTCTTACACTTTCTCAATTTTGCCTCTTCTAGGCTTGTTCCAACTAGCCCTTGCCAGTCACTAATTTGTTGTTTTCTCCAAAATTTTCCACAGAACTTCCTAAACTATTGGGTGATTAAAATACCCTTTTCTTCACTCTAAAATATACTCCAAAACCAACTACACTTGTTTTGTAAAATATCACTCAAAACTGGCTATTTCAGTCTGCCAACTAGGCCTAATTTGAGGCCATTTACAAAGCAACTCACAATCTCTTGACTTTTAGAACTCCCATGACCCAAAAAAGTCTTAAGACACGACTCAAATGCAAGGATTCTTTTATTTTTTTGGTCTCATGATCAACTTTACAATGGTTTTTACAAAACCCTCCTTTCTAGCCCCTTTACCCTAGGGCTTTGTAGAACTCTTACTTTGCAATGTCTCTAGAACCCCAAAATGGTTCAAACACCTTCACTTTGGTTATATTAGATACTTCAAACATAAAATTCAACTCTTGTTTGGAGAAAACACTAAATCCACCTTAGGAGTAATCACATACCCCTTTTTATGCACTCAAATTTTAGGGAAAACTATGCAAATACTTCTTAAATGGTTTCAACACTCAACTTTTCAGATGGAAATGGTTATTATAGACTCAAATCAATAAGAAAATTCCCAAACTTGAGGTTGCTTAACACTCAACAATCAAATTTCAAAACTATTACCAGGACTTACTACTAGGACAATTTCTAGTTTTAATGGTCAAACTCCCAAACCATACAAAGGACCCCCCGTTGTTTTTGCATTTTTAAACACTCTTTCTGGAGACCTACAATAACCTCTCTCACTTTTTAGAGATCACACTCTATTTTCATTTTACGATGCCATCTCGGGTGATGCTGAAACTTGCAATGTCGGCTAGTACAAAGTTGCCAATTGCCAAATCTCTCTCACCTTTCCTCGTGGGATCGAACTGTCTGCTCCGTTAGCTTTGTGTGGTCGGGTAAACCCTATCCCCAACCTCATCCTATCCCCTTTAGTGCTCGAACGTTCTTAGGCACGCCAATCCAGAATGTCCCCAAGGGTCACTAAATGCCATAGGGCTGCGATCTTTGACGGGGCATATCTCGGAGTTCATGCAAGGTATGGATGTGATTCTAGTTCCTACAGGACCGTGTTGTGGAGACCTACAATAACCTCTCTCACTTTTTGGAGATCACACTCCACTTTTGTTTTACAACGCCATCTCGGGTGATGCTGAAACTTGCAGTGTGGGCCAGTACAAAGTTGCCAACTGCCAAATCTCTCTCACCTTTCGTCGTGGGATCGAACTGTCTACTCTGTTAGCTCTGGGTGGCCGGGTAAACCCTATCCCCAACCTCATCCTATCCCCTTCAGTGCTCGAACATTCTCAGGCACGCCAATCCAGAATGTCCCCAAGGCACGCCAATCTGGAATGTCCCCAAGGGTCACTAAATGCCATAGGGCTGCAATCTTTGACGGGGCATATCTCAGAGCTCGTGCAAGGTATGGATGTAATTCTAGTTCCTATAGGACCGTGTTGCAGAGACCTACAATAACCTCTCTCACTTTTTGGAGATCAAATTATGTTTTCATTTTACAACGCCATCTCGGGTGATGCTAAAACTTGTAGTGTTGGCCAGTACAAAGTTGCCAACTGCCAAATCTCTCTAATCTTTCATCGTGGGATCAAACTATCTACTCCATTAGCTCCAGGTGGCTGGGTAAACCCTATCCCCAACCTTGTCTTTTCCCCTTCAATGCTTGAACGTTCTCAGGCATGCCGAACCAGAATGTCGCTAAGGGTCACTAAATGCCACAGGGCTACGATCTTTGACAGGGCATATCTCAGAGCTTGTGCAAGATATGGATGAGATTCCAATTCCTACAGGACTATGTTGCAGATACCTACAATAACCTCTCTCACTTTTTGGAGATCATATTCCGTTTTCATTCTACAATGCCATCTCGGGTGATGCTGAAACTTGTAGTGTTGGCCATTACAAAGTTGCCAACTGCCAAATCTCTCTCATCTTTCGTCGTGAGATCAAACTGTCTACTCCATTACCTCTGGGTGGCCGGGTAAACCTTATCCCCAACCTCTTCTTGTCCCCTTTAGTGCTCGAACGTTCTCAGGCATGCTGAACTAGAATGTCCCTAAGGGTCACTAAATGCCATAGGGCTGCGATCTTTGACGGGGCATATCTCAGAGCTCGTGCGAGGAATGGATACGATTCTAGTTCCTACAGGAGCATGTTGTGGAGACCTACAATAACCTCTCTCACTTTGTGGAGATCACACTCCATTTTTGTTTTACAATGCCATCTCGGGTGATGTTGAAACTTGCAATGTGGGCCAGTACAAAGTTGCCAACTGCCAAATCTCTCTCACCTTTCGTCGTGGGATCGAACTGTCTACTCTGTTAGCTCCAGGTGACCGAGTAAACCCTATCCCCAACCTCATCTTATCCCCTTTAGTGCTCGAACATTCTCAGGCGCACCATACCGAAATGTCCCCAAGGGTCACTAAATGCCATAGGGCTGCGATCTTTGACGGGGCATATCTCGAAGCTCGTGTGAGGTATGGATGTGATTCTAGTTCCTATAGGACCGTGTTTTAGAGACCTACAATAACCTCTCTCACTTTTTGGAGATCACATTCTATTATTATTTTACAACGCCATCTCGGGTGATGCTGAAACTTGTAGTGTTGGCCAGTACAAAGTTGCCAACTGCCAAATCTCTCTCATCTTTCATCATGGGATCAAACTGTCTCCTCCATTAGCTCCAAGTGGCTGGGTAAACTCTATCCCCAACCTTATCTTGTCCCTTTCAATGCTTGAACGTTCTTAGGAATGCCGAACCAGAATGTCCCTAAGGGTCACTAAATGCCACAGGGCTGCGATCTTTGATGGGGCATATCTCGGAGCTCGTGTGAGATATGGATGAGATTCCAATTCCTACAGGACTGTGTTGCAGAGACCTACAATAACCTCTCTCACTTTTTGGAGATCACATTCCATTTTTGTTCTACAATGCCATCTCGGGTGATGCTGAAACTTGTAGTGTTGGCCAGTACAAAGTTGCCAACTGCCAAATCTCTCTCATCTTTCGTCGTGGGATCAAACTATCTGCTCCATAAGCTTCAGGTGGCCGGGTAAACCCTATCCCCAACCTTGTCTTGTCCCCTTCAATGCTTGAACATTCTTAGGCACGCCGAACTAGAATGTCCCTAAGGGTCACTAAATGCCACAGGGCTGCGATCTTTGACTGGACATATCTCGGAGCTCCTGTGAGATATGGATGAGATTCCAATTCCTACAGGACTGTGTTACAGAGACCTACAATAACCTCTCTCACTTTTTGGATATCACATTCCATTTTCATTCTACAATGCCATCTCGGGTGATGTTGAAACTTGTAGTGTTGGCCAGTACAAAGTTGCCAACTACCAAATCTCTCTCATATTTTGTCATGGGATCAAACTGTCTCCTCCATTAGCTCCGGGTGGCCAAGTAAACCCTATCCCCAACCTCTTCTTGTTCCCTTCAGTGCTCAAATATTCTTAGGCACGCTGAACCAAAATGTCCCTAAGGGTCACTAAATGGCACAGGGTTGCGATCTTTGACAGGGCATATGTATGGGCTGTCAATACTTCGACTATACTTTAAGTCAACGATTATCAATATGTGAAAAAATGGAACTCGTTGTATTTTGAAGTACTGAGAAGATGGCCTTGCCCTTCCCCAGGAGTTTCAAAAATGGGAGACATTAGGTAAGAGAGTGAAAATGTTACTATCACTTCAACGCACATGACACAATTGGAAATGCAAATTTTGATGGTAATCATTTTGTGATAAGGGAGAGACTAGGGATGATCATTGTTACTATATCTTTAGTAGTGGAATTTTGGTTTCTGTTGAATTTGGTGGTGGGGGATCAGTGGTAAGACTCCTTGGATATTCCTTCTTATGATGTTAGTGACAAGTGTTGCTCTTTGAAAACAATTGTACAATCTTTTTTAAATTATTAGATAAAAATAGAGAATTGTAAGTATTAAACATGATTAGCCTTTAGTTCCTAGAAGATCTTTATTTCCCCATCAATGCATTTAGAAAGTTAAGTTTTAAGAAGATCATAAATAGAAAAAAATAGAGAAGCGATTTAAACATTTATATTGATTGGAAACATGTGAGTCTTGAGTTTCCTCTACCTTTTAAAGAACGTTCCTTAGCTAGCAGACCTATTTCCACATTCCATAAGACTGTCATTGCGCTAAAGATTTAGGAAACCAACTGCTCTCAGATAAAGCTTCCCGGTCAATAATAATCTAGCCTATTGAGGTACATAATACTTCTCAATTAAACTTGTGTTAATTCAATATTAATTTTGTAATTAACTACAATTTCAGTATCTGTGTACAGGGGGTGACTGAGAAAACTATTTGAGGTCCAATTTGAAAATATATTTGTAAGGATCTCGACCAAGGTTCACAACTTTGATAATTAATACATTCATTCAGGCTAGAACCTCACTACAAAAAAATAATATATAAAAAAGGTACTAAATAACGTCATGTCTAGACCCAAATCAACCAATGAAAGTCAAATTAGCATAATGTGGAACAATAATATATGCATTGAGTGGGTTGTCATAAAAAAGCTTCATAATAAAATTCATGTCTAGAATTAAAAGACCTTAAAGAACATTTATGCTTGTAACACAAATGGCCATTCAAAACTGAATATGATTACAATATGTGAAATAGCATTACAAGAACTTGTAATGCTCTTGTGAACATCGTGTTAATTCTTGTAAGAATCCCTAAGATGCTTTTTATACTCAAAATTTTGTTGAAATTGAATTAATATTTATCCTGTCGATTAATTGGCTTAGGGTGATATATGCTTCTTGGATGGAATAATGAGTTCGTGATTAACTCTGTATTAAGATTCATAGCATCTTCTAGTTATTTGCAAAGGAAATTTATAAATTACTTGCTAATGTCATATGGCTTGCTTGAGAAAGATGTTCATGTTCTTATTGATGGGTACTAATGACTATCCACATTTAGTTCTTCAATATCCTATTTGACAAGCTTTCCATGGACATTTCTTTGCCATACTAAATATTTTTGAAAACATATTTGAGTAGGACTATAGTAGATACTACCAGAAACAGCTTCTTTGTAGTTTTTGAGAAATACTAATAAAGACAAAAAGAACATCTACTAGTTGGTAGACATAATGGCAACTCTCGAGCAATTGAATTTAATTTCATGCATGCACATATCTAATTTAATATCATACACGAACATATCTAATTTAACGTCATACATGAACAAACATATAATATAAAATGATAACCAATAATGTCATATACATTAACAAACACATAATATATTATGATAACCAATAATGTCGTATATGAACAAACATATCATATATTAACCAATAATGTCATACATCAAATATAGAATGTCATATGTACATCAAATGTGTATCGAATATGTCTCTCAGATGCCTATATATATACATGGGGAAGGAAACAAGTCTCTCTATATATATATGTATCAAATATCTCAACTACATCTTTTCCTTCCCACGAGGGGAAGGAAACAAGTCTCTCGACGTCCTCTGTCATCGTGTGGAGGGAGATAGTGGAGATGACGGGGCCCTCCTGACACGCTCACTTGACCTCTTGTTGAGGCTCTTCTCCAAGTCCAACTAATAAAAAGAAAGTAGATATGAATCAATATTTATTATAAATTGAAATCAAATATATGTACTCACAAAATCAATTATTTTTTTACCGCCAACAAATAGTCGCACTATAAGTCCACCTCAAATGGTCGTGGATGATCAGGCATGACAAGACCCTACAACAATTCAATAAATATAATCACTTATAAATAACATTAGAAATTTTGAGATTAACTATTATAAAAAACAACTAAAATGAAGAAAATTCTTTCATACCTCCATCAGTGGCTGTGAGCTAGCCACAGCTGCGGCCACTCCACTATCAACAGACTGTCACAGATGAGGAGGTGTGTCCGACATCATGAGCTACACATCATACAATACACGTTATATCTAACATGAAACATAGAATAAATATAATCAAATGAATTAAATTAACATGAAACAACTGTACCAGTGTGAAGCTCGTATGATGTCTCTGCTCTGCGTCTGTGGTAAAGGTTGAGGAATCTATGGAGAACTGATGCACATGCATATTTTTTTTGGTCAATCCTTAATATGACTACGTAATAAATATATGTATTAATTAAAATGATTAAATTGATACATACCTCAGGACTCGTTGAAGGGACAAAAAATGGGCCTGGAGGATCACTGCTAGGCCCAGGAACACTTTGACCCTAAATTTTGAACAATGTCAATAAATCCTAATTAATTAATCATTCACTATACGTATGAAATGTGATCAAATTAGTAATTTACCTGTGTGTCAATGCCAAATGTCTCATTCAGGAACTGATTGGTGACAAGCCCATCATCTGCACCATCTCCAACATGAGTGCCAAATGTGCATAGGGATCCGCATGAAGTGCACATGTGAGCACGACGTATAGAAGGCTCCCCCTCAACTAATGGGCTCATGGAACGGATGAGGGTCTGTGTCAAAGCATTAATGGTCCCTGGAGTGCTGGCCTCTACATGTTCCTTCACAACTGAAGGAATAATCACATGCTCACACTGTGGATGCACCACGGGTGCCCTAACTACATTAGGGTCATGACGTGCTCTGGGCCTCTCAAATGATGACCCCCCACCTCTACCCTAGGAGTCTAACATATCAAAATAATTGGGGATCTCCCCAAGGACAAACTCACAATATAATTTCTTCAAAAAATACATGGCGACCTCGTGATTGTTGCAAGGAGGGGCATCAAAAACCATCCACCATCTATCCCAAAAATTATTTCTAATAGCATCATGTATGCACCAATGGATGGGGAATCATTTAGTACCCTCTCTAACAGTATTTTGCTCACCAGGTTTTCTAAATAATGCACATATACTACCTTTTGGTATTTCCTTTTTTTTAACATCTTCATATGACAATTTATTTGCATAAAATCTTTTTTGTTCATCCCTCTTAGCCCGCCAAATATCTAACTGACTACTAACAGAGGCTATCTGAGTGTTAATGGATTCGAGGGATGATGCCAATTGAGCCCTCATTGGATTGGTTTGTCTGGATTCTTTCAACTGAGCAATGATTCCTTCTAATTCAGTTTTGCCTCTCTCTATTTCATTTCTTAGATTTTCTTGTGTGCCTGGTGGAGGTCTTGCAGTTGGTTCGGGTTGTGGAATTTGTTCTTCTTCTTGACGAGGATTTTGGTTTTGGGGTTCTTGAGGGTTTTGATGTTCTTGTGGATTTTCTGGTTGATTATGAACATTTCTTGATAAAAAATCAATTGAAATTCAAATAAATAAACAAATCTAAATGAAATTTGTAAAAACCGTACAAAAGGATATAAAAAACTTACAAAACAATATGAAAAATATATCAAACAATGCAAAGTTAGGTTTATATCACTTACGGCGTCGTCATGGGTGCGCTTGTGGTCTTGGATTTCGTCGACGAGGAGGCATTTTGGCAAATGGTGGTGCAAATGTTGAGTCTTCAACTCGTGTACGCGCTGCTCACTGTAGGAGTAGAAGAAAATGGTAATAAAAATGATGGGCTGCGGGTTTGCAGCCCATCATATATACTTTTTTTTTTTTTTAAAGCGCGTATGCGCTATAGTGCATACGCACTATAGCGCGTGCGTGCTATAGTGCGTGCGCGCTATAGCGCGTGCGTGCTATAGCGCATACGTGCTGTTTAAAATAGGAAAAAAAAAATTCCTTTTCACCTTTTTAGCACCACAACTCGGTGCATATGCCCAGTATCACAAGGTAGATAATAGAGTAGAATAAATTATATCAGAGTTAGTATATTTTCCATTTTGATATATCTAAGAACCTCAACTATTGTGAGGGACATGAGAAGATACTCATGTCATGAATAGAAATATGGGCTCTAGGAATGGTGTATTATTTTGGAAAAACTATCTTTCCTCATTTACCCTAACATTCTCTAGCACTACTTGGCAGAGTAGAAGACTAAATGAGATATAGATATTGAAACCACATTTCTTCATATTTTTGCAATTTTTATTACAATTGTAAAAGTTATATATCCTTTTCAAAAGCTATATAACATTATGGCATTTTAATTTATTTTACAAGAGATCTTTTCAATTATTTAATTTTATTTTTAAAAACTTTAAAAGAGGAAGAGTGGCTATCTATTCTTTGTTGAGAAATAAATTCATCATTTACATATGGGTATGTGTAGGATCATGGTGTGCCAAAAAGTGGCAATGTGAAAAAAATAGAGTTTGAACACGTCTAAAAGCGCTTCAAAATCTACTCTAACTTTTTTTCACCTATCCAGGTACCAAACCTGGAACGTAAGGTCCAAGCCTTATCGGATATTTGATTTGAGATCAGATATCTGATATGAGATCGGATATCCAATCTCATATCAGATATCGGATCTCATATTGGATATTCGATATGAGATCTGATATCCGATATCGACAGCATAAAAATTGGAGGGAAAAGGCACAAAAATTAGAGCGAAAAATAAATTTGTAAGTGATATAACTAATTTGATTTATGAAATATGTAAAGATTTAATATATAACCTATAAATATATAATATAATAACATAACTATTATATATAAAATAATATATAATCTATATATTATATAATAATATTATATTATATTATATATATATATATATATATATATAACGTAATGTAAAGATATAATATATAATCTATTAATATATATAATAATATATTATGTTATTATTATTATTATTATCTATAAATATAATATATATTATTATTATTTATACTGTATTTTTATTAAATATAATAATGTAATATATTATATATATGTTATTAATACATATTATTATTATTATCATATATAAATTATAATCTATAATATATTATTATTATTATTATCATATGTAAATTATAATATATAATATATTATGTTATTATTATTATAATCTATAAATTATGTATATATATATATATGATTGTTATACTATATTATTATTTTTACTATATTATTTCTAGTGGAGTGATTTATATGGGTCAAAAGGGCCCACAGGATGACTTATGACCCCTTTCGACACATTCCATGATGACATATGTCCCTAAGGGATCCTAGGACCCCTAGGGACATATTAGAATAGTTTATATGGGTCGAAGGGGGTCACAGAATGACCTTTGAACCCTTTCAACATATTACAAGATGACATTTGTCCCTAGGGGTCCTAGGACACTTAGGAAAATATTAGAATCTTCATATGGGTCGAACGGGGTCATAGGGTGACCAATGACCACCTTCGACACATTCCATGATGACATGTCCTTAGGGGTCCTAAGACCCTTAGGGACATATTAGAATCATTCATATGGGTTGAAGGGGATCATAGGGTGACATATGGCCCCCTTCGACACATTCCATGATGACATATGTCCCTAAGGGTCCTAAGACCCCTAGGGACATATTAGAATCTTTCATATGGTTTGAAGGGGGTCATAGGTTGAACTATGACCCCCTTCGACACATTACATGACAACATATTTCCCTAGGGGTCCTAGGACACCTAGGGACATATTAGAATGCTTCATTTGGGTCAAAGTGGGTCATACGTTGACCTATGACCCCCTTTGACCCATTAAATGATGACATATGTCTCTAGGGGTCTTAGGACCCCTAGGGACATATTAGAATCATTCTTATCGGTCAAAGGGGCTCATAGGGTGACCTATGACCCCCTTTGACCCATTAGATGATGACATATGTCCCTAAGGGTCCTAGGACCCCTAGGGACATATTAGAATCATTCTTATGGGTCAAAGGGGGTCATAGGTTGACTTATGACCCTCTTCAACACATTACATGACGACATATGTCCCTAAGAGTCCTAAGACAACTAGGGACATATTAGAATGCTTCATATGGGACAAACGGTGTCATAGGTTGACCTATGACCCCCTTCGACCCATTAAATGATGACATATATAGCTAGAGATCCTAGGAACCCTAGGGACATATTACAATCGTTCTTATGGGTCAAAGGGGGTCATAGGTTGACCTGTAACCCACTCTGACCCATTACATGACGACATATGTCCCTAGGGGTCCTAGGGACCCTAGGGACATATTAAAATGTTTCATATGGGTCAAAGGGGTTCATAGGTTGACCTATCACCCCCTTCAAACCATTAAATGACAACATATATCCATAGGGGTCCTAGGACCTCTAGGGACATATTAGAATCTTCGACCCATTACATGATGATATATGTCCCCAGGGGTCTTAAGATCCCTAGGGATATATTAGAATCATTCATATGGCATAAAGGGGGTCATAGATTGACCTATGACCCAATTCGACCCATTACATAATGACGACCCCATTTGACCCATAAAAATGATTATAATATGTCCCTAGGGGTCCTAGGACCCCTAGGGACATATGTTGTCATGTAATGGGTTGAAAGGTGTCATAGGTCACCTTATGACTCCCTTTGACCCATAAGAACGATTCTAATATGTCCCTAGGGGTCCTAGGACCCCTAGGGAAATATGTCATCATGTAGAGGTTCAAAGGGCGTCATAGGTCAACCTATGACTCCCTTTGACACATAAGAACGATTCTAATATGTTCCTAGGGTTCCTAGGACCCCTTTGGATATATGTCATTATGTAAATTGTCGAAGAGGGTCATAGGTCAACCTATGACCCCCTTTGACCCATAAGAAGCATTCTAATAAATCCCTAGGGGTCCTAGGACCCCTAAAGACATATATCATCATGTAATAGGTCAAAGGGGGTCACAGGTCAACCTACGACCCATTTTGAACCATATAAACAATTCTAATATGTCCCTAGGTGTCCTATGACCCGTAGGAATATATGTCATCATGTAATGGGTCAAAAGGGGTCATAGGTTGACCTATTACCCCTTTTGACCCATAAAAATAATGTTAATACGTCCTTAGGGGTCCTAGGACCCCTAGGGACATATGTCGTCATGTAATGGGTTGAAGGGTGCCATGGGTCACCCTATGACCACTTTTGACCCATAAGAACAATTCTAATATTTTCCTAGGGGTACTAGGACCCCTAGGGACATATGTCATCATGTAATGCATTGAAGGGGGTCATGGGTCAACCTATGATCCCTTTTGACCCATAAGAACAATTCTCATATGTCCCTAGGGGTCGTAGGGACATATGTCGTCATGTAATGGGTGAAAGGGGGTCATAGGTCGACCTATGACCTCCTTTGACCCATATGAACAATTCTAATATGTCCCTAGTGGTCCTAGGACCCTTAGGGACACATGTCATCTTTTAATGGGTCGAAGGGGATGATAGGTCAACCTATGACCCCCTTTGCTCCATATGAACAATTTTAATATGTCCTTAGGGGACCTAAAACCCCTAGGGACATATGCCATCATGTAATGTGTCGAAGGGGGTCATAGGTCAACCTATGACCCCCTTTGACCCACAAGAATGATTCTCATATGTTCTTAGGGGTCTTAAGGACATATGTCATCATATAATAGGTTACAAGGGGTCATTGGTCAACCTATGACCTCCTTTGACCCATATGAACAATTCTAATATGTCCCTAGGTGTCCTAGGACCCCAAGGGACATATGTCATCATTAAATAGGTCGAAGGAGCTCTTTGATCCATGTGAACAATTCTAATATGTCCCTAGGGGTCCTAAGACGCCTAGGGACATATGTCATCATTTAATGGGTCGAAGGGGTTCACAGGTCAACCTATGATCTACTTTGATCCATATGAACAATTCTAATATGTCCCTACGGGTCTTAGGACCCTTAGGGACATATGTCATCATTTAATGGGTCGAAGGGGTCCTAGGTCACCCTATGACCCCCTTTGACCCATATGAATGATTCTAATATGTCCCAAGGGGTCATAGGACCCCTAGGGATAAATGTCTTCATGTAATGGGTCAAATGGTGTCATAGGTCAAACTATAACCCCCTTTGACCCATAAGAATGATTCTAATATGTCTTTAAGGGTCCTAGGATCCCTTTGGACATATGTCATCATGTAATGTGTCAAAGGGGGTTATAGGTCAACCTATCACCCCCTTTGACCCATAAGAAGCATTATAATACATCTCTAAGGGGTCGTATGACTCCTAAGGACATATGTCATCATGTAATGGGTCAAAGGGGGTCCTAGGTAGAACTATAAGAATGATTCTAATATGTCCCTAGGGTTCCAAAGACCCTTAAGGACATATGTCATCATGTAATAGTTTGAAGCAGGTCATAGGTCAACCTATGACCACCTTTGACCCATAAGAATAATTTTAATATTTCCCTAGGGGTCCTAGGACCCCTAGGGACATATGTCATCATGTAATGTGTCGAAGGGGGTCCCCCTTTGTCCCATAAGAATGATTCTCATATGTCCCTAGGGGTTGTAGGACCCCTAGGGACAAATGTTGTCATTTAATGGGTCGAAGGGGATCATAGATCAATCTATGACCCCCTTCGATCCATATGAATGATTCTAATATGTCCCTAGGGGTCCTAATATGTCCCTAGGGGTCCTAGGACCCCTAGGGACATATGTTGTCTTGTAATGGGTCAAAGAGGTCATAGGTCACCCTATGACCCCCTTTGACCCATATTACCCATTAGAATATGTCCGTAGGGGTCCTAGGATCCCTAGAGACATATATCGTCGTTTAATTGGTCAAAGAGGGTCATAGGTCATCCTATGGCCCCCTTTGACTCATATTACCCATTTGAATATGTCCCTAGGGGTCTTAGGACCCTTAGAGATATATATTGTCTTTTAATGGGTCAAAGAGGGTCATAGGTCACCCTATGACACCTTTTGACCCATATGAACGATTCGACTATGTCCCTACGGGTCGTAGGATCCGTAGGGACATATGTCATCGTTTAATGGGTCCAAGGGGGTCATAAGTTACCCTATGACCCCCTTTGATCCATATGAATGATTTGAATATGTCCCTAGGGGTCCTAGGACCCCTAAGGACATATGTCATCGTTTAATGGGTCAAAGAGGGTCATAGGTCACCCTATGAACCCCTTTGACCCATATGAACGATTTGATTATGTCCCTAGGGGTCCTAGGAGCCCTAGGGACATATTTCGTCATTTAATGGGTCAAAGGGGGTCATAGGTCACCCTATGACCTCCTTTGACCCATATGAACGATTCGACTATGTCCCTAGGGGTCCTAGGACCCCTAGGGACATATGTCATTGTTTAATGGGTCAAAGAGGGTCATAGGTCACCGTATGACCCCCTTTGACCCATAATACCCATTCGAATATGTCCCTAGGGGTCCTAGGGCCCCTAAAGACATATATCGTTGTTTAATTGGTAAAAGAGGGCCACAGGTCACCCTATGAGCCCCTTTGACCCATATGAACGATTTGAATATGTCCCTAGGGGTCCTAGGACCCCTAGGAACATATGTCGTCATTTAATGGGTCAAAGAGGGTCATAGGTTACCCTATGACCCCATTTGACTCATATTACCCATTCTAATATGTCCCTAGGGGTCCTAAGACCCCTAGGGACATATGTCATCGTTTAATGGGTCAAAAAGGGTCATAGGGTGATCTATGACCCCCTTTGACCCATATTACTCATTCAAATATGTCCTTAGGGGTCCTAGGACCCCTAGAGACATATATCATCATTTAATGGGCCAAAGAGGGTCATAGGTCACCCTATGACCCCCTTTGACTCATATGAATGAATCGACTATGTCCCTAGGGGTCTACGACCCCTAAGGACATATCTCATCATTTAATGGGTCAAAGGGGGTCATAGGTCACCCTACGACCTCCTTTGACCCATATTAACGATTCAACTATGTCCCTAGGGGTCCTAGGACCCCTAGGGACATATGTCATCGTGTAATGGGTAAAAGAGGGTCATAGGTCACCCTATGACCCCCTTTGACCCATAATACCCATTTGAATATGTCCTTAGGGGTCCTAGGACCCCTAGATACATATATCATCGTTTAATGGGTCAAAGACCTATGACCCCCTTTGACCCATATGAACGATTCGAATATGTCCCTAGGGGTCGTATGACCCCTAGGGACATATAGCATCGTTTAATGGGTCAAAGAGGGTCATAGGTTACCCTATTACACCATTTGACCCATATTACCCATTCGAATATGTCCCTAGGGGTCCGAGGACCCCTAGAGACATATGTCGTTGTTTAATGGGTCAAAGGGGGTCATAGGTTACCCTATGACCCATATGAATGATTCGAATATATCCCTAGGGGTCCTAGGACCCTTAGGGACATATGTCATCGTTTAATGGGTCAAAGGGGGTCATACGTCACCCTATGACCCCCTTTGTCTGATATGAACGATTCGAATATTTCCCTAGGGGTCCTAAGACCCCTAGGGACATATGTCATCGTTTAATGGGTCAAAGAGGGTCATAGGTCACCCTATGATCCCCTTTGACCCATATTAACCATTCAAATATGTCCTTAGGGGTCCTAGGACCCCTAGAGACATATATCATCGTTTAATGGGTCAAAGAGGGTCATAGGTCACCCTATGACCCCCTTTGACCCATATGAACGATTCGACTATGTCCTTAGGAGGCGTAGAACCTGTAGGGCCATATATCATCATTTAATGGGTCAAAGGGGGTCATAGGTCATCCTATGACCCCTTTTGAACCATACGAATGATTTGAATATGTCCCTAGGGGTCCTAGGACCCCTAGGAACATATTTCATCGTTTAATGGGTCAAAGAGGGTCATAGGTCACCCTATGACCCCCTTTGACCCATAGTACCCATTCGAATATGTCCCTAGGGGTCCTAGGACCCCTAAAGACATATATCGTCATTTAATGGGTCAAAGAGGGTCATAGGTCAGCCTATGACCCCCTTTGACCCATATTACCCATTTGAATATGTCCTTAGGGGTCCTAGGACCCCTAGAGACATATATCGTCGTTTAATGGGTTAAGGAGGGTCATAGTTCACCCTATGACCCCCTTTGACTCTTATATATTAGTAATATACATATATATTAATAATATACATATTAATATAATAATATATATATATATATATATATATATATTACATTATTATATTTAATAAAAATATTACGTTATTATATATATATATTATATTATTATACATATTAATATAATAATATATAATACGTATTTTATATATATATATAAATTATGTTATTATATTTATAGATTGTAATAAGATTAACATAAGATATTATTATATATTACTAGATTATATCTTGTATGTTTAGATTATGTTATTATATATATATATAATATATTAAAATATGCATTTACATATTAATATAAGTGAAATAATTTAAAAATAAAAAACTAGAACGTTTAAATCGAATTTCCCTCCAAAATTTGAAATTTTTTGGAATTTGACTACCGAGCCATATCGGATATCCGATTTGGAATTGGATATCTAATCAGGCTTGGTATTTACCAAGCTTGCCCGGTCAACCCCAAAGACGTGTTTATAAAGAGTTTTAGTGATATTGAGACTTCGGGTAGCCATCTGACAATGTTATTTTGATCAAAATTGAATGAAACGAAATGGGTTTTTTAATATCTCTCTCTAGATTCCATCGATATAATTTTTGTCAAATTCTGAGTTCGATAAGTATTTATTAGTTAATTATCAATGAAGATTATTGTAAAGTGCTGATTGACATACTAAATGAAAAATAGCTATAACTTTCAAAGGGTATAACATTTTTTAATTCTAAAAGTTGCGTCACATTCTATACTTCGCCTAGTATAAGAAAAAATAAATAAATTTAAATTTGGTCAAATTTTCTATTAGTTAGGGTGGTTAGAAATGGGACTTTTTTTAATCCTAAAAAGTTTTGGTAGAAAATTCATATTTAATTATTTATTTGGAATAAAAATATCAAAAAATATGCGTCACATCCGAGCATGAGTCTAGTTTTCATATCTATAATTATATTAAAAAAAATTATTATGATTTGATTTTGATTAAGGTGGTCAGACATACACCTACTTTTTATTTTCGTCCTGAAATTTTTTTAGTACTACATTAAAATTCAAACTTTTGACCAATCAATTATTATTTTCTCCTAATAAGGCCTTGTAGTTTAGAAACTACATTCAATTTTCTACAAATTATTTTCTTACAACTTTTTGATATAAAGTCCATAACCACTTCAAAATTATGTGTCAATGTGACATAAACCTAATTTGTTAATTTTTCACTGCCACTTAAGGCCATAGTTTGGTACACCATGATCCTGCACATACCCATATAGTATCAAAGCATTATAATAAAAGCATTTTTTTACACATTAATTTTCCACCTCAATATACCTCTCCATATTGTTAATGAAATAAAATACAAAATCTAAACTTCTAATTATTTATAAGTTTATCAAATGAAATGTTGTCATGTCTCGTATTCAAATAATTAAAAATAAAATAAACTTTGTTAAGGCAGGCAGGCTCCAAAAAGGTGAAATTTCGGAAAAAGGGGCTAATTTTTGGAAACCAATGGACTAATAAATAAAAATTATTATTAAATTATATTTTATTAACCCCTCTTGGACGTGAGTTAGGGTTATGCCCTCTTTAAAAGGGGTTTGGAGGCATTTTGGGCTCATTCTACATCTTGATTCTTGCTAATTTTCTTGTTGTTCTTCAGAGGCTGCCAAACCTGTGGAGAAGGAGACCCAAGAACAGGAGTTTTCAAGTTTCCAGGAAGGCTAAGGATGGGAGTTTGAAGCCATTCCATGTGCATGCTCATACAGAGTTTGCCTTTGTGCTGAATAGTGCCGATTTGGGTTTTCAGTTGAGTGTTTCATATCAGTTTGGTTTGCTGCTGTATTTCAGACTTTATGATGTTAAAATAGAGTAGAATATATGTATTGGGTCATGATTAAACTTCTGAGATAGTTTATGAGTGTTTTGTGGTGTTTAATGGCATTGTTTGTGTTAATTTCAGGAGCCCGATTGAGCATAGTTTTGCCCTACATTTGTGAGTTGTTGTGTAAAGGCTATACAAATCTAGAAATGTCATTTTGTAGGCTGTTATGCTGCTGAAATTTCTGTAAAAATGTCCATTTTTGGATTTATTAATAATTTGTGAAGTTGTGAAGTTTTTGGCACTAATTTGGACATACCCAATTTGGGTTTTATTGGGAAATTGGCAGATCTTTGTAATATTGGTTGTTTGATTTTAAAGTTATGATTTGAGGCTGAAAATATCATAAAAAAACAGTAAAGGGACATTTCAGTGGTATCAGAGCCATGATCTTGCCAGCCTGAGGGTTTGTAGAAGTTGCATGTCAAGTTTTGATAACTACCCAGATCTTGCATGTCATATTTTATGATTGCATGCAACTAAGTGAAAGAGAAAAAAGATATTTGCAGCGAGAAAAGAATAAAGAAATTTTGATCAAACCCCCAGTTGAAAGCAAAAGTACAAAATCCAAGGAAGAAAAAAGTATGGCTGATCCAGATGAGATGGCAAAGAAATTCTTCCAAGACATCCAAAATACTCAGAAGCAAACAGTGGATGGTTTGGCAGAAACTAGAGAGGCTTTGCGAATATTGACAGAAAAATTACAAGGAATTGCATCTATTAATGAGAAAGGGAGCACTTCAGAGGAGCCAAGAAATGGGAGATCCACACCATCTAAATCAACCAAATCTATTTTCTTGCCTGCAGATGAGCCACCAGTACCAAATCCAGCCATTAATCTAGTGGAAGAGGTTACATGTAATTTGATTACATTAAGAGCTACTTACAATGGCTTAGATGATGACTTTCATAGTTTAGTTCCTTTTAGAGAATATGTGGATATGATGAACGCTTTGATGCCCAAGAAAGAGAACAGGAGGGAGCATGACACAAGTGGAAGAGAGCTCAAAAATAAAATAAGCAAGTTTACAACACCTACTTTTGATGGAACAAATAAAATTTCAGCTAGAGCATGGCTACAAAAATTAAAAACTTTCTTCACACTTAACCCCATGAAAGAGAGTGATGCTATTCAATTTGCAAGTCTACACTTGGAAGATGCAGCCTATGATTGGTGGTATCATGGAATGACTACTCAAGGTCATGATCAGGTAACTACATTTGAAGATTTTAGTCAAAGGGTGATAGATAGATTTGACCTCAAGGATGATGAAGAGTACTTTAAAGAATTGTCAAAATTGAAGCAAACCAAATCAGTTAATGAGTATATAGAAGAATTTCAAAAAGTGGCTGTTATGGTACCTGATATGAGTGAAAAAAGGATCGTTTATCTTTTTCTTGATGGTTTAGAAGATTCTGTTAAGGGTTTGGTTAAGGCTTTCTCACCCTCAACCTTACAGGAAGCTATCAAAAGAAGCCTGCAACTTGAAACTTGCGTGCCTATGAAATCAATCACTAATCAAAAACCCCCAAATCTTTAGCAATATAAGGGGAATTTTCAGAAAAATACTTTCCCAACACTACCACCAAAAGATGTGACAAATGTGGCAAAAAAGAAGGTAGATGAAGAGACTAGGAGTGAATTACAAAGGAAAAAGCTTTGTTTTACTTGTAGAGAACCATGGGTTCTAGGACACAGATGTTTGGGGAAAGGTCAAGTGCACTATATTGAAGTTGCTTCAGAATCTGATTCAGATGAGCATGAGGAATTTCATGATACTAAGGAGGAGGCAGAAGAAGAGAAAGTAAAAGAAATCAGCAAGGATGGCACTTTAGCAGCATTATCAGGAGTCCCAAGATACCATCCCTTCCGAATTCGAGGGGTACTAGCAGGGCAAAGGTTGACTGTTCTTCTTGATAGTGGGGCAACTCACAATTTTATTGATGAGGGATTTGTCATGAAAAGAGGTTTTAAAGCAGAAGATTTTGAGGGATTCAATGTTACTGTAGCTGATGGATTCACTATGCCTTGCACACGGGTGGTGAAACAACTCAAGATGACCTTAGGAGATTATGAGTTATGTGATGACTTCTATGCGGTTGGTATTGGGGAGACAGATCTTGTATTGGGTGTTCAATGGTTGCACTCTATCAGAGGCTATTACATGAACCATCAAACTATGGAGTTTAAATTTCATTCCAATGGAAAAGAAGTCATATTGAGAGGGTTATCGAATGGAGCACCTAAGGCGGTCTCTACAAAGAGGATGGAGAGGACTTTTCGAAGAGGACAAGTAACATGGGCAGCAGGAGTCATAATCCAACCAACAAGCTCTCCAAAGAATCAAGGTAATTTCCATTTTGAAATTCAAAATATTCTTGATAAGCATAGTATAGTTTTCAATGATTTGCCTCCAGGATTACCACATGATAGAGGTTTTGAGCATGTTATAGAGTTAGAACAGGGTGCCAAACCAATTATAACAACCCCATACCACCATCCAAGAGGTTATAAGGAAGAAATTGAAAAAACTATTAAAGAACTCCTAGACATAGGATTCATAAGGCCTAGCTCTAGTCCATTTGCATCATCTATGGTACTTGTCAAGAAAAAGGATGGTACAATGAGAATGTGTATAGACTATAGGGCTCTAAACAAGAAGACCATAAAAAATAGGTATCCCATACCATGCATAGATGAACTCATTGATGAGTTACATGGTGCTGTATACTTCTCAAAAATTGACTTAAGATCAGGCTACCATCAAATCCGAATGAGGAGTGAAGATGTGGAAAAGACTGCTTTCAGATGTCACTATGAGCACTTTGAATTTATTGTTATGCCATTTGGACTCACTAATGCACCTGCAACATTCCAATCTTGTATGAATAAGGTATTCAGTCAGCATCTTCAAAAATTTGTTTTGGTATTTTTTGATGATATCTTGATATACAGTAAAACATGGGAAGAGCATCTAAAGCACATAGACACTGTTTTGGGAATCTTGGAGCAGCAATCCTTCTATGCTAAGCTATTTAAATGTGAGTTTGGTTTGATAGAGATCCTATATTTGGGACATATTATAAGCTCTAAAGGAGTACAGGTTGATCAACAAAAAATCCAGGCAATTTTGGATTGGCCTCCACCCACTAATCTTACACAGTTGAGAGGTTTCTTCAGGTTGTGTAGCTACTATAGGAGATTTTCCAAGGGATTTTCGCAGCTTGTTGCCCCCTTGACTGATTTGACAAAGAAAGGAGCTTTTGTTTGGACAGAAGAGGCACAAAAAACATTTGATAAGCTTAAGGAGGTAATGAGTTCATGCCCTGTGCTTGCGATTCCAGATTTCTCTTTACCTTTTGTTGTTGAATGTGATGCTTTAGGAGAAGGTATAGGGGCTGTCCTAACTCAAAGGGGACATCCAATAGCATTTGAGAGTCAAAAATTAAATCAATCAGAGAAAGGGTACTCCATCTATGATAAGGAAATGTTGGCAATCATGCATGCACTTCATAAGTTTAGACAATATTTGGTATGTGAGAGATTCATTGTAAAGACAGACCATAATAGCCTCAGGTTCTTCTTGAACCAAAGGGATTTGAATGATTATCAACAAAAATGGGTAAGCAAATTGCAAGCTTATGATTTTGATATTGAATACATGAAAGGAAATAATAATGTGGTTGCTGATGCTCTCTCAAGAAAGCCCACTTTGTGTTCCTTATCATCTATATCTGTTGATTGGAAAGTCTCCATAATTTTAGAGTATGCTAAAGATTCATTTGCCACCAAGATTTTGGATAAGTTAGTGGATGATAACAGATACAAGGTTGTTGATGAATTGATTTATTACAAGAACAGAATCTTCTTAGTGCCAGGGTCAAAAATTAAGGAGAGGATATTGAGGGCCTTTCATGACACACCTTTGGCTGGTCACCAGGGATACTTCAAGACATACAGGCAAAGTCGAGAGCGGTTTTCATGGAAGGGTATGAAGGAGGATGTCCTTAAACACATTAAGGAATGTATGGTATGCCAACAAAGCAAGAGTGAGCAAAATTTTCCTGCAGGGTTGTTGCAGCCACTTCCTATTCCCGAACAAAAATGGGAAAGTATTTCCATGGATTTCATCACTAGGTTGCCCAAGGTTCAAGGTAAGGATTGCATATATGTGGTGGTAGATAGACTAACTAAGTATGCACATTTCTTTCCTATCACATCTGATTTCAAGGTATCACAAGTGGCCGAATTGTTCTTCAAGGAAATTTTTAGATTACATGGTTTGCCTAGGAACATTGTTAGTGACCAGGACAGTAGATTCCTCAGCTCTTTTTGGAAGGAGCTCTTTCATTTGGCAGGAACTGAACTCACTCCCAGTACTAGCTATCACCCCCAAATAGATGAACAAACAGAGATAGTTAATAAATGGATAGAAGGATATTTGAGGAACTATGTTTCAAATCAACAACATGCTTGGGTGAAATGGTTACACCTAGGGGAGTATTGTTACAATACATCTCATCACATGTCTATTGGTATGCCTCCTTTTCGTGCTCTTTATGGTTATGATGCCATTTCCTTTGTTGATCTAATACTTTTTGATAGCAGGGTACCCGCAACAAGTGATTTCATCAAGCAAAGCCAAGACATAATAAGGTCCCTTAAGGATAATCTACAACATGCACAAAACCAACAAAAGATATATGCTGACAGGAAAAGGATTGAAAGATCTTTTGAGGTGGGAGATTCGGTATTTGTTAGGTTGCAGCCATATAAGCAAAGCACCTTGAAGAGAAGTGGGGCAGAGAAACTCAAGCCAAGGTTCTATGGGCCTTATAAAATCATCAAGAAGGTAGGAGAGGTAGCTTATGAATTGGAGCTCCCACCAAACAGCAAAATACATAATATTTTTCATGTATCTTGCTTAAAGAAGGTTCTAGGCTAGAAAACCATAGTATCTACAGAATTACCACCTCTTGATGATGAAGGGAAATTAGTTTTGATACTAGAAGAGATTTTGGATACAAGAGAGAAAAGGTTGAGAAATAGGAGCATCATAGAGCATTTGGTCAAATGGAAAGGATTACCACTAGAGAATGCAACTTGGGAAGGAGCACATATTCTTGAGAATTCCAACCTTCATTGCTTGAGGAAAAGCAATATTTGGGAGGGGAGGACTTGTCATGTCCCCTATTCAAATAATTAAAAATAAAATAAACTTTGTTAAGGCAGGCAGGCTCCAAAAAGGTGAAATTTCGGAAAAAGGGGCTAATCTTTGGAAACCAATGGACTAATAAATAAAAATTATTATTAAATTATATTTTATTAACCCCTCTTGGACATGAGTTAGGGTTATTCCCTCTATAAAATGGGTTTGGAGGCATTTTGGGCTCATTCTACATCTTGATTCTTGCTAATTTTCTTGTTGTTCTTCAGAGGCTGCCAAACCTGTGGAGAAGGAGACCCAAGAATGGGAGTTTTCAGGTTTCTAGGAAGGCTAAGGATGGGAGTTTGAAGCCATTCCATGTGCATGCTCATACAGAGTTTGCCTTTGTGCTGAATAGTGCCGATTTGGGTGTTTTCGGGGTTGTTTTTGGTTTGAGTTTGGGTTTTCAGTTGAGTGTTTCATATCAGTTTGGTTTGCTACTGTATTTCAGACTTTATGATGTTAAAATAGAGCTGAATATATGTATTGGGTTGTGATTAAACTTCTGAGATAGTTTATGAGTGTTTTGTGGTGTTTAATGGCATTTTTTGTGTTAATTTCAGGAGCCCGATTGAGCATAGTTTTGCCCTACATTTGTGAGTTGTTGTGTAAAGGCTATACAAATCTGGAAATTTCATTTTGTAGGCTGTTATGCTGCTGAAATTTTTGTAAAAATGTCCATTTTTAGATTTATTAATAATTTGTGAAGTTGTGAAGTTTTTGGCACTAATTTGGACATACCCGATTTGGGTTTTATTGGGAAATTGGCAGATCTTTGTAATATTGGTTGTTTGATTTTAAAGTTCTGATTTGAGGCTGAAAATATCATAAAAAAATCAGTAAAGGGACATTTCAAATGTTATCTCTTAAATTGATGGATATAGACTAATATAGTTGAATCATTGGCACTCATTATGGAAACTAAGGACAACACAAAATAGGGGTTCCTTGAAAATATCGAACTAAATGACTAGTCTATGAGTCATATCTATTCACTAAAGGGATTCATTTTCTCAACTAAATAATATAAGATTAATATTTTAATATAACAAATTTGATAAGTTTCAAAGTGTTTATTATACTTTCTTAATAAATGAGGTTTTATATACCATGGAAATTTAAGTCTTGGAGATAAAGACCATTGCCCTTGAAGTATGAGTGAAGTGACTTAATGTAAGAAACCTAATTGTTATGTTTTTATTTTTGGGTTTTAATTAGTGTCAAAAAGTAAATTCCACCATCACAACTACGAGGGTAGTATGGGGGGGGGAGGTGTTGAATTAGTTGTGTTCTTGAACAACTTATAATATTAAATTTATCAAATATAAAACATATAACTAATCAATAGGAATGATTCCAATGAGACTATGCACTAATATAGATATTCCTTGTGAAAGGGTAAGACTATAGTAGGATTAAATTACATACAATCAGTACTCGTTAGGAGACATTGAATCTCTACTAGAAGATTCCAACCCTATTAGGAGCTGGCTCAACCATGTTAAGAGCTAATAGAAAGTTAATTGATCCCACTATCCAAATTGGTTCAGAATTGTCTTCATAGAATAGTTGTCAAGATAACATATTGAAGGGTGTACATACTGATATAAAAAAATATTTTCCAATATAGGTCATTTCAAGTTATCAACACATAATCAAAACTGTTCTTTACTTTGATCTCATCAAATTTGCAACCATGTATCAATTGAACCTTGCATACATCCAGAATTAGATAATGAGACATTTACAACAAAGGAAAATCTTTTCCCTTTATATAAAATCTTAACAACTAATTGATTTAGCCTTAAGGCTTCCCTATTGTGCAATGAATAATATAGGACCCCAATAAGACATTACATTGCATAATTACATTAAAATTACAACTTCACAAAAGAATATAATTAAAAAATTAGCTTCCAAGGAATAAACCACATTTTATCCTTTTTCAATATTCATAGAATCATGACTAGCATATTCTACCATGAACATATTACGGCAAACATTGATTAAACCAAGATCCAAGCTCACTCAACCAAATTTAAACTCATTGAATAGATACAATTCAATTAACAGTAAATTATTGCCTACAAGCTACATTCTAACTAGTCTTCAATAAATCTACCACCACTTATGCAAAGCTTTAAATTTCTTTCTATCAACATAGATACATCATAAAGGAATATAAAAAAACATGCTTCTAACTCTATAGAACATGATTGTAGTACCTTTGACCTCTCTTATTAAAAATTTCTCTACAACTCTAACTGTTCCAACCCAAAAATATATATTTTGACATTGACGACAAACCAAGTTATGAATGCAACACTTAAGGATTCAATCATATCTCTAAACATGATAATAAACATTCCCAAATGAATATCATTAGATATCATGATAACAATCTACCCCTTCAAAATTGATGACAACATATGATAAAAAATCATATGCCAAGAATACCAAACTGAAATGATTCCTTCATGGTATCAAAAGATTGATATAAATAGATACTAAATATTGAATATATGCATTCCCCTCCCCCATAAAATAACATGTTACTCCCCACCATTTAGATCAATGAAAGTAGATCCATTATGAAAATTCTTTAAGTTTAATCATCTCTACAATAATCTATAAAAAAAGACCAAGTGCCAAAAGACACTATTATACAATACATGACAAAGGAGTTCTCAATAAATTTTCTCAAAAGTGACTAGTCCCCTAAATCAAAGCATCATGAAATATGTAGTCTAGATATAAGAATACACTTGTAGATACATTTTACTAATGCACTCTTGCATCAAATACTCTAGAGAAGTTTGGGGAACAACCCCAAATGTACCTTTGTGATAGTCAAAATTTTCTTTAGCCAAAGGTTTGGTGAACATGTCTTCTATCTGTTCCTTTGTGCTAACATGCTCTAATATGATTTTGTTATCTATTGTCATCTCTCATAGAAAGTGACACTTTATTACAATTTTCTTAGTCTTTGAATGTAATATGTGACTCTTTGACTCATGCTAATTATATTTGTGTTATCACAATGAATGATAATAATGTTTAGAAACTCAATACCTATTTCTCTAAACATCTATTTTATCAAAATAATTTGATTATAGTTATTTGTTGTTACAACACTCTCTACTCTTACTATAGATTGTGATATGTAATTATTTGTCTTGCTTAGCCATAGAACTAATCTTCCTCCCAAGAGATATGCTCTTCCACTTGTAATTTTTATGTCATCTACATTTCCTACCTAATCTACATCAATCTATATACATAAGGTGAAATGATGGGATCTATCATATTGTAATCCATAATTTGACACTTACTTCAAATATCTAAAAAAACTCTATGCTATTGCTAAATGGGTCTCTTTATATGTCAAGCATCAAGTCTTTTATGGGTTAAATATTGAAATCCTCCTATCTAATATCTATACCTTTTTTTATTGCATTAGAAGATTCAACCTTACTTGAGAGTTTTCATCTTATAACCATAGATGTTCCACTATGTTATAACTTTGTAATCCAAACCTTATAAAACAATCCTTAAGATATTTAGTGTATTATATGGAAATTCCATCCTTATTATAAGTTATCTACAATCTCAATAAGTGTTTCATCTCAACAACCCTACTCATCTCAAATTATTTCTTCATTTCTACTATTTTTTGTTTTAAATAGCACCATCATTTCCTCCAAAGCTAATACCATCAACAAATACCTCAATAATCTATAATCCATCTAAATTTTTTGTTAGTACATGCCATTATATGCATTACTTTTCTTAAATCCAAATCTTTATAAATATTTATCCAAACTTGCATACTAAGGTCTAAGTGTTTCTTTCAAATTATACAAACCATCTCTCATCATGCAAACCATATCTTTATCTTTGGTTAGTGGAAAGCCATTATATTGTAAAATGCAAAGCTCTTTCTCAAGTTTTCCATTAACAAAATAAGACTTGACATCCATCTAATATACCTTGAAATTCTTATTATATACAAAAGAGACATATTCAAGTCATACTTCAAGTCTAATAATAGGGTGATTTTTTTCCTCAAAAGTAGTTTCTTCTTGTTGTGAATAAACTTTGAATACTATCCTTTCTTTGTTTCTCACCAGTTCTTCTTGTTCATTCATCTTTTTTTGAATACCAAATTAACACCAATGATATTTTTGTCTTTAGGTTTAGGGGCCAATTCCCATAACTTTTTATTTTCAATTTTCTCAAGTTCATCTTTCATAAACTTTATCCAAAATTTATCATTATATTCTTCATCTTTAGCCTTAAGTTCAACTTCTTATATCAAAAAATGTTACCTCTTACTTGATTCTTTGTCAAAAATCCATTATTTGTTCTCCGAATGATATTCCTTTTGGGGCTATTCTTTGGTACTTACTTTGTATTCTCTTCTCTTATGTTCCTTTTCTATTTAAAATTATATTCTAGGTGCCTCTCTTCATTACTCATCTTGCAAATCTTTATCAATTTCATAAGATTTTCCTTGTTCTACATTCTCGTTATTATGCTTCTAATTAACATCATCATTGAATAATAATCAAGAACTATATCTCGAGTTCTAAATTTCCCATCACCTTTCACATTAGTGTTCTCAGCAGTAGTCTTTAATCTTTTATTAAAATATCTATATTCATTTCTCTTAAATGAATATCCAAGAATGTTCCTCCATCACATCCAAGATAAAAATTTCCTATATCATCCCCTCTTTTGATATAACATTTACTTCTAAAGATTCTAAAGTATTTCTTAGTATAGATATGCCCAAACCGAAATTTATATGGTGTCTTACCAATACCTTTTCTAATTTGTACTCTATTCATTATATATAGTGCAATGTTTACCACTTCTCTCCAATAGATATGTGATATATCACCTTCAAGCATCATAGCTATAACTACCTCACTAACTAATATTTTCCTAATTTCTTCCATACTATTATGTTATGGTTTCATAGGAGCTAAAACAATTTTCTTTTAATTGCATTGTCTTCACAAAAGAAGTTAAACTCATTCAATATGAATTCTCTTCCTATATCTAATCTTAAATATTGTATCTTCAAAATGGATTCATCCTCTACTCTACATTTGAATAACTTGAAATTCTCAAAATCTTCACATTTAACTTTAAGAAATGCTACCCAAACCATTCTTGTAAAATTATCAATGAAAAGAATAAAGTGCCTTTCATCATATGATTTTCTTTTTCTTGTAGGACCAAATAATTCTGTTTAAAATCTCAAATTTTATTGATGCAGTGAAATCATGCTTGGAATTGAATTTTTCTTCTATTTTTCCATGAGACATTCCTTACAAACCGTGTTAGATTATCTCACAATATTATGTAGATCTCTCACTATATTATTTATATTGATCTTCACAATTTTATCAAAGGTTATGTGACAAAATTTGTTAGGCAATAACAAACTATCATCCACTTTAGAAATAAAATAATTCATCTAAGATTCAATTGGAAAACATTACCTTTAGTCCTTGTACATATTAAAATCAATTTATTCTTATCTTTGATTATAGAGGTCTTATGATTAAATAGCAACAAATATCCCTTATCAATAAGCTATCCAACACTCAAAAGAAAATGTTTCATTAATCAATCAAAAACTACACATCTTCAATGTTAGTTTTCTAATGAGGAATAATAGACCCCTTTCCTTTAATAGAACATGGTACATTATTTGAAACTCTAACTAATATTTTATTATAATTGTGAAACTCAAAAAATAAAATCAATATCACTATTCATAGGATGAGAGTATCCACTATCTATAATCTAACTAGATCATTTTTTTTTCTACATGTGAAACTAATTCTTTCTGTTCTTTTTTAGGACTTTCTTCTTCAATAATAATAAACCCAATTTCATCATCCTCGTCATCTCTTTCTAAGAAATTTATAGTTTTAATATCAAATTCATCATATTCATCAATAAAGAAGCAATATTTTGTATTCTTTGAGTTATAAGGCTTCCTAGGTTTTTTAATTCTTTCTCTTTTAAGCTATTAATATGAAAAATGACCAAACTCTTTGCAAGCCCAAAAAGAAAAACATTTCTTCCCTTTGGGTTCTATTTTCATAAGTAATGCGAGACCTTTATAAATATTCTTATATTCTTCCATCTTAGTTGTCTATACTCTAGCAAAATATTCACTTCCTCTTGCCTTTTTGGTTAAGGTTTTCTTGTACAAGTGTGCACTTGTTCTAAAATAAGTCTATTTTCTAGGTAGGTTAATTTTTGGCTTCAATCTCTGCTAAAATTCTTGTAGCTTTCCAAACAAAATTTCTTTGTTGAAGTTAGATGTAATAGTATTAATTTCTTCTACAACTATTACCTTGTTCTCATAAGTAGGTGGTAATGATTTAAGATCTTCTATACCATTTCATCTTATGTAACATTTCCCACATAAATATTTATCCCTACAACAATCTTTGATGTCTTCTTAAAAAATGACTTTAGATTCAACTTTCTACACTTTAGTACTATCAAACATATATTTTTGATTATACAACTTAGATTTATTTTCATACTAATCACCTTGAAAATGACCTTCTAATCTAATCCAAATCTCATCAGTTAATTGTAAATTCTTCACAAGCCTCAGAAAATCCTTATTCAAGTAGTACAATAATTAGTCCTTCCCTTGCATACATGTTAAACATAAAAAGTTCCTTTTTGTAAAGATTAATCTTTTACAAATAATTTTATTCTACTACATTCTTTTTATTTCTTGTAATCAACTAGAAGTCAATTCTCATGCATAGTAAACATATCTTCATATTCTCTTTCAAGTTTTCATAGTTTTCTCTACAAAAATCTAGACTTTTCTTATTGAATTCCATGGATCTCCTTAAGCTATTAAGATATTAGATGGTTCTATCAAACCATCAATGACAAGGGATAAATATAAATCCCTAAAGGTGTGACTAGAGGTAGGTGGATAGGTGGGTGGGTGAAGTGTCTTTAGATAGCTTTCATGACTATAAATTGCTTGAATAGGTCAAGAGTTGACAACAGATGACCAAAAACTCTAATAATGAGAAACAATGTTAGAAGTTTATTTTATGCCATATGAAACTCATATGTAAATTTTTTAGACTCATACATGGTCAAAAGGAAAAGTTGGAAAAGTTGCTCAAGCCATTTTGTATTTTCAAGAGAGTTGCATTTGACTACTTTGACAACTTCTTGCCAAACTGAATGAATTTGGATTTTGAAATTATTGGTTCCACAAAGAGGGTTCCAACACATGCATAAACACTATAAAAAACTAGCACACACCCAAGAGAAGGGTTGGTGTTCAGATTGTATGAATTGGAGTTGAAGCAATAACACATTTTGAAGCATTTTAGTTATAGTAATGTTGCATACTCTAAAATCCAATGTGAATGTATTGATTAGGCTTACTTTATTTCATGGACATTAAGAGGGTTGGATGTATATATCTCTATATCATTTTGGTTTATTGAAGCATTGATTTGGTACGAGTTAAAATTTCATTTTGTCATTCTATAGTTCACTATCCTATTTTGAGTTGTAGCAAGTTAATGGTTCTTTTTGGAGTTGCAAAGGTTAGATTACCATGGTCTCGTGGAATAAAGAAGAGAAATATGTGTATAGTGTAAATAGGAATTTTTGGGTTCTTAATAGTTGGTTTTCTATTTTTCCAAGCATGCCCTAGGTGACTCTAGCATACCCAACTAGGAGTTACATGCTAATATAGAGTTTGAAGTTGGGTGATTGGGACTAGTTTGTACTAGTCCAATAAGTATAAGTGGATAAAACGGTGTGGAGATGTGTTGTAATAGTTTTGGTGATTAGGCAGGACCATTTGGTATGACTTTGAAAACAATACCTTCTACATTGCAATTGAACCCTCAAAACCCTAAAAAATAGGGTATTTTTTCTTAATCCATGTACATATAGATTAACACCTTAAAACCTAAGAAATTTAAAGGATGTTTGAAAAGTGTAACTAGATAACTAATCAATTGGATAGATTTTTTACAATTTTTTATTGGTGTTGTAAACCTTGATAGGAGGCCTAATTGGGGGCTATAGGGCAATTATGTTTCTCAAGAGCAATTTGGAGTTTAATGGAGTGGGTTGGTGATTAAAAGAAAAAGATTGATAGATAAGATTATAACAAGAATGTTAAAGAAAATTTGAAGGATATTGGATGTTGCATTGCATTTTGTGCCTTACCTTGCAAGATAACAAGAAATGCCTAACTAGGAACCTAGGTGAGTTAAGAGTGGAAATAATTGGGGTAGTAATTTATGTAATCAATCTTCTAGAAGGGGGTAATTAAGGGAGGTCCTCTTGGTAATAGGGTGAAGTAGTAACCCTATAGGCTTAGAAGAAACCTTGGAGAGCTTTGGCATTGAGACTTAGACTAGGAGTTTTTGAGTTTTATTACATCAAATTGGTATTAGAGCCCTAAAAGGTCTGGGATAAAGCACTATATATGTCTAATTTTGAAGGTAAATCAGTGGGAGAAAGAATTGTGGTGACAAGTGATGAGTTGGAAAAATAAGTGACAAAAAAAAGGGAGAACAATAGACTTTTGGAGGAAGACTTAGAAGCTATGAAGGGTAAACTTGATGAAGTAGTAGAAATAGTTGTCAAGATGAAGGAAAAGATGGACATTGCTTGAGACAAGAGCAAAGAAGTTACAAAAGAATATGTAGATCATGAACCTAATCCTCCAATCCAAGAAGAATCTTTTCTTAGAGTCATTAAAGCTTTGAGTGGTAAGTCTCTTGAAGGAAAACCCTTGTTCATGGGTAAGAAGGATCTTGATTTAGCGATGGAATTGATAGAGGGCATGGAGAATAAATTTGATTGTGAAGAAGTTATTGAAGCATAAAAGCTGTGAAGGTTGCAAAATCTAGGCCTAACTTTGTGCAAGTTTATCCAAGAAGAAAGGGAGAAAGAAAACAAGAAACCAATAACAAATTGGAAGGAAATGGTGAATTTTTTTAGATAGAATTATCTACTGGAAGATTATGAAATGAAGGTACCTATAAAGAGACAAAGTCTAAAGTGAAAGGAAATGGATGTAGCCTCTTATACTAAAGAATTTCAAAAGTCATACCAAAGATCCAAGATCCAAGATCCAAGAAGATGACTTGTAGTAAAAGAGGCTAGGTATCGAGGAGGATTGAGATGGGGTATCCAATAAGAAATCAGTCTATAGACCCCCACTATTGTACAAAAGTGCTTCCACATGTCTCTCAAGGTGGAAGAGATGAATAGAAAGAAACAAGAATATCATAGTAAAGGAAGAGGTAAAGGTAGAAATTATAGAGGTGCCTATAGAAGTGGATATGGAGGTAGAACCTGTGACACTAGATCACAAGGGGATACAAAATCCATGAACCAAGTTATGATAGTGGTAATAGGGTAAGTTATAGATAATGAAGGAGCTATGATGATAGAGGTAGAGGTATATCAAACACTTACACTAGAGGTTCACATTTTGCTAGTATGAAATGTTATCATTATGGACAACTAGGTCATCGAGCTTATAGATGTCTTAAGAAAGCATAATCTTGACAAGCTGAAAGGAAGGTCAACAATGTTCAAGATGACCAAGAGAGTAACATTAACCAAGAAATGAGTTTTGATTCAAATAAGGGGGGAAATTTTCTGTTTAGAAGAGTTCTTATTAAACAACCAAGAAAAGAAGAACCCAAACAAAGGAGAGCACTCTTCGGAGTCAAATACACAATTTGAGGAAAAGTTTGTAAAGTCATAGTGGATTTAGGATCAACTAATAATGTCATATCAGAGGAGGCATCTCAAAAAATTGAATTGGTAAGAATGCCACATGATCATCCATATAGAGTTACATAGTTGAATAAAGGCCATAATGTTTTGGTAAATAAACAATTTTGGGTAGAATTTTCAATAGGAAAGTATAAAGAAAAAATGATTTGCGATGTGTTATCCATGGATGCTTGTCATCTACTTCTAGGTAGACCATGGCAATATGATAGGGATGGTATCTATCATTGGAAGAAAAATTTGTATACTTTCAAGAAAGATGAAGTGACATATATGATTCAGTCACTTATTGAAGAAGGCATTTATATAACCACAGATAAAAACCTCCTACTTATGAGTGGGAATTTTTTTTTGAGTGATTAGAAGTTGGATTTTCAATTATGATAAAACCTAAGGAGGAAGAGGTGAAGATACAAACTACCTTACCAAAGGAGGTACATGCTTTGTTAGATAAGTTCAAGGATATCATCACTGATGGTACACCTTCTACACTTCCCCCACAAATGAAAATTAGTCATCAAATAGATTTTGTGCGAGGGGTTTCACTACCAAAAAAGGTTTCTTAAAAGATGACTCTAGAATAGAAAAAGGATATTTCTAGGGAAGTTCAAGAGTCATTAGATTAGGGTTTGATTAAAAAGAGCATTGGATCATGTGTTGTTCTAGTAGTATCTGTAAATAAAAAATGGGGTAAATGGAGGTTATATACAAATTCTAGAGCCTTCAATAGGATAACCATAAGGCATAGGTTTCCTAACCCTAGAATAGATGATTTGATGGATTTTATAGGGGGTGTTAAATATTTTCCAAGATTGATCTTAAGAGTGGCTACCACCGAATTAGAATGAAAGAAGGAGATGAGTGCAAGACAGACTTCAAAATCACTAAAGGACTATATGGATTTTTAGTCATGCCATGTGGTCTCACTAATGTACCTAGTACATTCATGAGGATTATGAATGAAGTGATAAAGAACTACATAGGTAACTTTGTGGTGGTATATTGTGATGATATATTGCTTTGCAATAATGATAGAGAATACCATTTGGACCACTTGGAAATTGTTTTGTGGAGATTGTAAGAGGAGCAATTAACCATGAACCTGGAGAAGAGTGAGTTTTTGAAACAAGAATTAATTTACCTTGGATTTTTCATCTCACAAGGTGACTTGAACATGGATGAGGGTAAAATTGAAGCTATACTCAATTGGTCAAAACAAAAGATAGGTATAGTAGCACATGAGGTGTTTTCATGTTTTGGCACAATTTTAATGAAATATGTGCCCAATTCTTGGAAACTATCAAGGCTGGGTTGAAAAAATAAGTTTGTATGTAGCAAAGAGGAAAATGATGGATTTGAAAAGTTGAAGAAAGAGGTAGCTAGAAAACCCATATTTGTGTTACCTAGTTTTGATAAATTGTTCACTATTGAATGTGATGCAAGAAATTTTTTTGTTGGAGTAGTTCTGAGTCAAGAATGGAGACTAATAGCCTTCTTTAGTGAGAGGTTAAATGAGGATAAGTCAAGGTACTCCTCTTATGATTTGAAATTATATTCTTTAGTACAAGTACTTGGGAAATGGAGGCATTACCTTTTACCAAAAGATTTTTTTTGTCTATATAGATAATCACGCATTGAGTTACATCAACACTCAAGAGAATTTGAGTTTAATGCACATAAAATGGGTGGAGATTTTTCAGTCCTATAGCTTTACCATTAAACACAAGAAAGGCTAAGAAAACAAGGTTGTTGGTGCCTCAAGCAGGAGATTATTCACCATCCAAGAAATCCAATTGGAAAGCATTGGGATGGATAGTTTTAAGGTCCTATATGTTGAGGATGAAAGATTTTTAGAGATCTATCACTAATACTTTTCTGTCACAACCTTGTCATCATCACAATTGCAATGGTAGACCGTTGCAATTGTGATGATGACAAGGTTGTGACGGAAAAACTGCAACGGCACTGCCGTTGCAATTTGGTACCAAATGTATTAGTGTATAAGGTATGCCTAGAATATAATTATCATTTTCATATAAAATATTCTAATCTTACTTTGCAAAATAGATTATTATTTAGGGGTAATTAGTTGTATGTTCATAGAGGATCGATGAGAGAAAATTTGATTCAGGAGAACCATAATGGAAGCCTTAGTGGACATCTTGGTGTAAATAAGATACTAGAAATAGTCGAGAGATTCTACTATTGGCAAAGAATGCAAAAGATATTTTGAAGTATGTTGATCGGTGTATGGTATGTCAAAAAGCCAAGGGTCCTTCTACAAATTTAGTATTGTATCAACCACTACCCATACCAACTAGACCATGGGAGTGCATTAACATGGATTTTATAGTTGGTTTTTGAAGGACATGATAAGGTTGAGACAATATTATTTTCATTGTTGATAGGTTTAGTAAGATGAGCCACTTTATTCCTTTAAGAACCACATGTGATGGTAGTTACATAACCCATCTCTTTTTCAAGGAGATTGTGAGAATACATTAGTTACCCATTAGCATACTTTATAATAGGGATGTTAAGGTCATGGGAAACTTTTAGAAAACCTTGTGGAAATGAATAGGCACAAATTTGGCCCATAGTTCAACTTACCATCCAAAAATAGATGGTCAAACTGAAGTGATTAATAAGGTACATGGAAACCTATAAAGATGCTTAACAAATGAGTATGGCCAGACTTGGGATCAATTCCCATTAGAGGCAAAGTTTTCCTATAATGATAATATGAATAGAACTATAGGAAAAAGTCTATTTCAAATAGTGTATGGTTACCATCCAAGAGGTATATTTGAACTCAGAGAATTGAAATCACATCAAAAAATGAGTGGACATGCAAATGACTTTGCACAATCCATGAGGGAGGTACATGCATAAGTCAAGAGGAGATTAGGTAAAGCTAGTCAAAAATTGAAGACAAAAATAGATGAAAGAAGGAGAAATGTACAATTTGAGGTAGGGGATTGGGTGTTAGTTTATTTGAAGACTACTATGGTAGGCCTCCATTTTCGACCAATATTTTTTATGACATGCCAATTTGTCTTGTTAAATTCTATTTTTAAAAATATGATCCTAACAACATCAAAATTTAGACAATAGTTAAGTTTATTGTTGAAATTTTGACTACCATTAATTTTCTCATTGTTGTTTCAATGTTGTTAGGATCATATTAAAAAAGAGTGAAATAGTTCTTTTTGTTTTCACATGACAGATTGCAGGTGGGAGTTTGGGTCAGGAGAAACCACAACAAGAGGTAACCCTTATTACATTTGAGGGTTAATTGTATGTTTTTTTTTTTTGTTCCTTGTTTGATTTAACTTTGTATGTGAATTTACTGTAACCCTTATCACATTTGAGCAACACAAATTGTGGCACCAAACTTCTTGAGATCACTTTAAAACACATTTCCTCTCCTTATCTTTACAGTGAGACTTCAATACTTCTATGGCCCTCTGACCCTGAGCTACCTGCCATGTAAACATGTACATGCCTAATTCATGTACATAAAAAATATATATGCATGCCCTAATGTACAACTCTCTACCCCTTCTCTTCATGCATGAGTTAGGCCAGGGATCATACTAAAATATACATGTACAACAAAAATTGTATGTACAATAAAATCTTGAAGAATACTGTAACCCTTATCACATTTGTGTAGTACAAATTGTGGCACCAATCTTCTCTGAATGACTTCCTGTAAACACTAACTTATGCAACACATGGCACATATATCTAGTTTTAATTTTCAAATTGATTTCATATTTATCTATTTGTCATGATTTCTTTGATTTTATCTAACCTACAAACATATACTATAGAATCTAAAATGTTATTATATTATTGTTTATAATATGTTTTTAGTAGAAAATATTCATATAAATAGATAAGCACAATGCTTTGGTCTTATGAAGATAGACATATAAATGCAATGGTATAAATATAAGGTAGGAAAGGTTATTGAGAGGGGAGGGGTGAATCAAGAACCAAAAAAACATATCTTACTTCATGAATTAATCCTTCATATAATATTTTAATCTAATTTCATGTATAAAAGACTGAAAGCCAATAAACATTCATAATGATTTGACACAAGATATGGTGACCCAGAAATCTTCTAGTTAGAAAGTAAAAGAAGGGTGGGGATGATAGCCACAAGCTTTAGTATTGCATTATAATGTTAACCTGTCAAGCCTTATAATTGACCACTTTTGGTGATCTTCCCTATTAGGAGCAATAAGGATTGTGAGGTCCACCATGTAAAAGGATTTACAAACATAGAAAGAATTATGCAGTCGGTTAAGAGATTTAGGAAAGATTGTTAAGTCTACCTTGTTAAAGGATTTGGCTGATGCACCTATTAGGATGAACTAGTGGCTGATCTCTGATCTACAAATTTGATTTGCTGGTTGAGATTCCTTGTATTACAATGATCACCTAACTATGATAAATAATACTTTATTGTTCCTTATAGTACTTTTAGCCTTCTTCAATTCACCCTTCTACTCATTATATATTTTTTACATACACATTTTTATATGATACAATGTATTACATATATTACAATCCAAATTACAACTTATTAGAGTTTGCTACAATACCAATTTCATTCCAATACTAGAGATTTAGGAAAGATTGTTAAGTCTACTTTGTTAAAGGATTTGGCTGATGCACCTATTAGAATGAACTAGTGGCTGATCTTTGATTTGCAAATTTGATTTGCTGGTTGAGATTCCTTGTATTACAATGATCACCTAACTATGATAAATAATACTTTATTGTCCCTTATACTACTTTTAACCTTCTTCAATTCACCCTTCTACTCATCATATATTCTTTAAATACATATTTTGATATGATACAATGTATTACATATATTACAATCCAAATTAAAGCTTATAAAGTCAGCCCAATTGCTATAACTCAAGTTTTAAAGATAAATTTGGTGATGTTCTAATACAAAAAAAAACTATCAATGCTTGACAATCTTTGTCACTCAATTCAACTTGAAGCTTTTTCCATACTAATTACTTCCAAGTAGCTTAAACTTGGTGAATATTATATGGTTCAGTGAACTCTAAGAAACTTGGTAGCAACTAGATCACTAGGTTGACACTACATGACTCAGTCAACACTACATCTATTTTGTTAACTTTGAGATCTCATTAGAGACTGTTGGACTTGGTGAACACTATAGAAATCAGTTAACACTACGATCTTCTTCTCTTCCACTTACTAGCTCGGTAGCCTTTGCTATGCTCAGTTTATAGTGAACTTCATCTCTGAAGGTTGGTAAACACTATGTAGCTCAGTAGATACTAGAAACTAACTACTTAGCTTGGGAATAACCAAATCAATTAGTTAATATTGCAAATTGAATGATAGGCTTGGTAGCAATTGTAGAGCTTGGTAGCAATGTAAGCAATTGACTAAGTGTTGAGTCACTAATAGATAAATTGACCTCAATGTCAACAATATCCCCTTTTCACATTAGTGACAAAAATGCTTATCAAAACAAAAATTTGATCAATCATAACCATAGGTGAAAAATTCCTTTGCCATTATTTTGAGTCTTTAAACTCAATTTTTAATTTCATCCTATTGTATCTTAGTAACTTACTCTATTTTTTTTTTTTTTTAAATTTCTTTTGTAAGATATTTTCTACTTATATTCATACTACACTGTACTGCCTCCCCATACATATATCTTCCTTATATACATATAAATGGAGTATATTATACTTCTCCTCCTTTACATATTACTTCTCCTCCATTCTTATACATACATATACACTTCTCCCCCTTTTTGAAATAAATTCCAAAGGTGCATAATATCTATCTATTAATACCAAAATGTGACAAGAATTAAGAATGTACTTTTAGAATAAATAACATTTTCTTGTCCCAATTTTCTTGTAGTACTTTTCTTAGATGTAATGCAATCTAAACTTCTATTGATAATTCCATCATTTGATCAGCTATCAAGCAATTATTATCCTGGATGAGTGTCTTTGCATTTACAATATGTTTTTGCAATGCATCCATGTTTGGAGGAATCATGCCTTGAATTTCTTCAAGTGTGTCCCCGATCCTAGCTTCTTCCTTTAATAGTTATCCTTCAAGTTTGGTAGATATATGATCTTTGAATAATGTGTAGAACTGTGTCTTAGGTCAAGGAATAGATGGAATCCACTTGCCTTCATGTCTTCATCTATCTTCAAACAAATTTCATTGATATCCTTGCTAAAGATAGATGTGTCACTTAACTTGATGAATAATGATACAACATTGTTAACAGATACTTCTATTGTACCAAGAATAGTAGCTAACTCTACTTGGTCTATTGTAACTCTTTATGCAACTTGTTCTAACACTCTATTTCCAAACTTCTTTTTTTCTCTCTAAAATAGCTTCTCCTAGCTATTCAATTCTTCATTGAATTTGTGGACAATTTTTGCTAATTGATCCAAAATGGGTTGAGTACCATCAAGCTCAATACTCAAAGCATTAGCAAATATGCTCTTTATGTCTTCAAAGATTTGATTCTCTTCCTTTTTTTATTTGAGCTCTTGCTCTTAGCTCTCTTCTTCTATAATTCACCCATAGTGTTCATTTGATCAGGAGTAAGAGTAGAGATATCCCAACTTAGAATAACTATATCCTCATCCATATCAATTATTTCTACTTATTTTCTCTTTTCCTTCAGAATGGTGGATGCAATTTGTCTCCCCTTGTCTAAGACTCCAGTACCCAATTGAGAGTATTTCTCAACTTTTAATGTACTAGCTATGGATATACTTTGAATACAAGTAAATATGGAAAGTGATAGACTAGAAACAAAAGTTGAAATAGCAATAAAAACATGAATACCTTGATATTGCTTGGTCAAGCTTGATGAATGAAGTGTTAGGAACTTCTATCATTGATACATTCATTTGAATAGATTCAGAGCTTGGTTGGGTGCTTGGTATGGCAGTTGTAACCACAACCAACTTAGTGGAAGCTATGTGTGAGCCAAATTGCACTAGGGCTATGCTCAGAGAGTGAGGAAATGAGGCAATGACTTATGCTACAATTTTCCTTGCATTAGTCTCCTCAATACTTTTTCTATCTAGAAATTTCCTCCAGTAGCTTCCTATTTTTCCTTCTCATCATTCAGATTGACATCATCAATCTTATCATCTTTTATTTCTATAGCATGTTCCTCATCTTCATCACCATCATTATCATCAACTTATACAATAGAGTCACTAGGTTGATGTAGTTTATAAATGTTTTTCCATGTAGTTTTTGTTTCCTTCACTACATATTCAATTTATTTTATCAATATCATACATGTGTTCATTTTGAGATCGAATTTCTTCTCATTTTTCTTCAACTATTCTTTGTCCTCCTTCTTATTGAGATTAGGCATGAGTTGTGTCAAGGTCTATTCAAAGATATCCTTGACTATATTCTTTACATTCTCCCATCTAGGTTTAATTGCATGCATAAGTTCAATAGGAATCTTTTGTGTAAGTTCATCAGGTGAGTATTTCCATTTTCCTAGACTGGTCATAACAACATCTTCAATCTATCTTTTCTCATCCTCATTTCTTGTCTCAATTTGAAAAAAAAATAGTTTTCCATACCAGCTCCTTCTTCCATTTTTTTTAATCTTTCCTAAAACATAGGTGCAGATCTCTTGAAGATTATTTTCTTGGCTTCATCCTCATCTAACCTCAATTTCTTTGTTGAATTGGCTACCCTTCTAGTGAGCATAACAGGGGATGACTTGGAAGGTCTGGTTTTGATAACCTTTCATTTCTTCCTTAGAGGCTCTTCTTCCTTAGAATTTTTTATTCATCCACTGCATCATCTTATTCAATATCATCACCTTTTTCCTTAGTAAGAATTAGAGGGAGACCTTCTTGCTTTGTGCCTTTCAGTAGCTTTCCTACTCTTTTCCTTCCTTTATTGATTGCTTGAGGTAACTTAATCTTAAGCTCTATTCTTGCTTTAGCTTCATCATATGTGTCTAAATATGTAGCTTTAGGATCCAAAAGCTCATTTAGAAAATCCTCTATGAAATCCTTGGTGTCATCAATGTTAGCCTCCTACTCTAAAAGTTTAATCCATATCACTCTAGATTTGACTACTTGAATGTAGTCTTTGTCAGAGTACACCATGAAACAAATATCATCATTGTAATATTCTATAAGTTTCTTAGGAATCCTCAATCTATTTTTCATCTTCTCTTTGAATTTTTCAAAGTATTCATCCATGATACTTTCAAAATTTTCACCCATATATGCTATATACTCATTAATTTGATACGAAATAGGAACATATTTCTTCCATGCACTACTATACCTTTGGAAGGGAATAATTTATGAATAAAGAAATATAAACATGTAGGAAGGGATCCAAACTTACATGGATTATTATTTGATCCTCTGATGCTCTCCATATTCTTATTGAACTAGTTCAAATGACTTGGCAAGGTTGAAGGATAGATTGTTCTTCACAACCTTGTAAGAAAGATAAATAACTTCACATGATATGTTGTTTAATCTACTTGAACTGTACATCTTGTGTGTAATTATGTGAATTTCAAATTTTAGTTCCATTTCAATTACACTACTAATATTCATTCCCCTTCTATCCCACTTGACAAGAGTTCTCTTTTCCAATTTGACCTAACCTAGGGTTTTGGTTGTCTTTGCTTTGTTAAGCATTTGAAGCCTAGTGATTATATGGATCATTTTCTTTGTTATCTTAATAGGTTGCACCAACCATAACTATCCATTATGTGCATGGCTTAGAATATATCTCAACCATTTGACCTGTAAGTCTCTTGTCATATGTGATATGTGTGTTAAGCCATTGGTTGCCAAATACTAATGTTTGGGTTTTAATGCACCATCCACACATAATTCCCTGAATGCTTCATTCATTTCTATGGTTTTGAGTTCTTGGATTGAGAAATGATAAAAAGAATGAATGTTGTGCACAACTAATATCTTAGGTGGAATTTGAGATTGTGCACCAGCTGGGTCAAGTGCTTTTGTAATTGTTAGGCTCAACTTGAAGTTTGGTGTTTTGTATTCAACTCCTCAAACCAACATTTCGGACCCTTTCTTGTTTTTATTGTTTGAATATTCCATTTCTTGGTAGGGTTTCTAAAAACTTTCAAAATATTCAACAACAATTACTCAAATTGCTTGGGGGCTCTAAATTTACTCTTCTTAACTAGCTCTAGTAGTGAAACAATGCCTTCAATTTCTTCCTTTTAACAATACTTTCTCAATGAGATACTATCCTTCATTTGGTTTGGCTTTTAATGCTCAAGATATATTTGAAACTTGGTAGAGTCACCAACAACATGGTAGGAACTACTAACTTGAGTCTACAACAATATGCAACCTAACCTTTCTCGGTAAGGTCTTATGACCTGACCTTGCTTGGTAAGGTTTCCTATATTCCATTATGCTCAGTTGTTTCTATGCATCTTGAATGATGATTGGATCATTCTTCTTGTTGGCTACAACTGGTGTTAGTTTTCTTATTCCAAATTGTAGCTCCATAGAGAACTAAGTTGAAGTGTTTGGACCACCCAATTCATTAGCTTGGGTATCATTCACTTCATGATCTTGGTTTGCATTCTCTAGAGGTTTTGGTATGCATTGTTACCTTATTTTCTTTTTGATATTTTCAGCTTTGAATTTTTTTTCATCTTCAAATCTACTTATGTTCATATAGTTCTTAGCAAGATGACCAAGTTTTGTACAAATAAAAAAATCTTTTGTAGTGTCTGTTTTCCTCATATGATGTTTTACAAAGTTTGCTTCAATGTTCCCAAATTCACCATAGTAGTGAAATTTTCACCATGTATTGTAATCCCATCTAAATATTCCTTTCACAATTTTTTCTCTTAAGTTCCACTTCTTGGTTTTGTACTCTGAAGATTTGTGTCCTTGTTTCTTGAAATTGTGACATTTACCTTCAAACTAAGGCTTCTCTGTGCATTCACTTGCTCTATGACCATGCTTATTGCAAGTGTAACACTTTCTATTGAATTTTTCTTTTCCATTACTCCAACACTACTTTGATGCATGACCTATCTTACCATAGTGATTACAATTAGGTCTTTGATTCTTTTGAGCTCCTTGATGAAATGACTCACCTTATTTTATGTATCTTATTCCATCTTTGCCTTGAGATCTGAACTAACTTTGTTCATTCAATTGATTAATACTCTCTTAAGATTTCATCATTATTTCATAGGTTTTCTTTTCATTGTTGAGATCATTTTTTACTCTTTCATTCTATGATCTTAGATTCATAAGTTCTTCATTTTCATTGGTAAGCAGATCGATGAGGTTTGTTTATTGAAGGGATATTTGTTGGATTTTATTGTTCTTTTCTTTTATCTTTTCTTTTTCTTTATCTTTTTCTTCCATGACTCCACATAATCTGACTGATTAAATTTATTATTCTCTTTGTAACTTTATGATTTCTTCTTGAAGATTGGAATTCTTTTCTAATAGATCATTGATTGCTTCATTAGCTTCATCTGAATTTCTTTCAAGATATATATCTTCAATTCTTTCTTTAGTATAGAGATTTTCATTCATTTTTACTGCAAGATCTTTCCTTATTTTCAATGATTGGGAGAGTTGCTCCTTTTCTTTCTTCAGTTGCCCAAGAGCCAATTCAAGATCCAACTTTTCATTATCAATAGCCTTATCTAACTTGTATACCTCCACTACCTCTAATATTTTCTCAATCTATTAGACTTCTAATGTGAAACCCTGAAAAGATCTTATACTAGTTGTTGGATATATAAGGTAGGACAGGTTACTAAGAGGGGACGAGTGAATTAGTAACCAATAAAATTTTTCTTACTTCACCAATTAATCATTCATATAATAGTTTGATCTAATTGCATGTATGAAAGAATGAAAGAAAATAAATATTCATAACAATTTGACACAAGATATGGTGACCTAAAAACCTTCCAATTCAAAAGTAAAACTAGGTTGGGGATGATACCCACAAGCTTTAGTATTGTAGTATAAATTTAACTTGTTAAGGCTTACAATTGACCACTTCTGGTGATCTACCCTATTAGGAGTAATAAGCACTATGAGATCCACTTTGTAAAAGGATTTACAAACATATAATGAAGTATGGACTTAGTTAAGTGATTTAGCAAAGACTATTAAGTCTACCCTAGTAAAGGATCTAGGTGATGCACCTATTAAGATGAAGTGATTATGGATCTTTGGTCTACAACTTTGATTTGCTAGTTGAGATTCCTTGTATTACAATGATCACCTGACAGTGATAGATAATACTTTGTTGTCTTTTATACTACATGTAACCCTCTTCAATTCACACTTCTACTCATCATATATTATTCATATACATATTTCAATATGCTACAATGTATTACATACATACCAATAAAATTATAACTTCTTGGAATTAGCTATAATACAAATTTCATCATAATCCACAAAGTTAGTCCAACTGCTATAACTCAAGTTCTGAAGACAAGCTCAGTGATGTTCTAATACATGGAAAAGATTGTCAATTCTTGGAAATCTTTAGCACTTGGTTGAACTTCAAACTCCATCCATACTAATCACTTCCAAGTAGCTTGAACTTGGTTAGCACTATGTGACTTGGTGAACTTTAAGAAACTCAGTAGCAACTTGATCACTGAGTTGACATTGCATGACTTGATCAACACTAGACCCATTTTGTTAACTCTGAGATCTTGGTAGATACTATTGAACTTGGTTAACACTATAGAGCTTGATTAACACTATGATCTTCTTCTCTACCACTTACTAGCTCGATAGCCTCTGCTATGCTGAATTTGCATTGAACTTTGTCTCTGAAGTTTGGTAAATAAAAAAACACTCCAAACTAACTACTTAACTTGGGAACAACTAAATCACTTGATTAATATTGAAAAAAAAATGATAGGCTCAGTAGCAACTATAGAGCTTAATAGCAATGCAACCAATTGACTAAGTGTTGATTCACTAATAGAAAATTTGATCTTAATGTCAACAAGAAAAAACTAGGCCAATAAGAACTACCATGTAGTATAGAGGCTTGTGTATTAAATAATATTTTCTATAACCTAATCCTTTATATTGGATAGGAGGGTTGTACCATCAAACATAATCAACAGTTTTTGAAAGTAGCTCAAAGGGAAAATCAAATCTAGAAGCTTTGGAAAGTAAACCTTTTCTCAATGCATGTATTTTTGGTTTGGTCTATTGTTGGAGAGTTCTCTACTATTGGTTTGATATTGTTAAAGTGTGTCATCCATTACTATTTTGTCTGATGCTAGTGGTTCATCTTTTGTTTGGTCATTTATTGTAGGTGAGTTGCATATTTTTGGTTCATTTCTTTCTAGTACACCATTTACTTTTTTATTTGATATAACAACTTTTGCTAGTGCACCATCTTTCCTTGGTGGTGTACAAGTTGTTTTTTACCCCTTATTGATATGGTCAAAATTACTTACCCAAAAATTTATGGTAGAGGATTCTCTTATGCATTTTTTTGGATATCCTCATTGCAAACATCTTGATTATTTTCTCTCCATTCTCCTTTAATTAACTAGGTGGTCTTCACTTCCATGTGCATTTCCCTCCTACTATGGCTTGAGGGAGAAGGTTTTAAGATCCATGTAATATAATTTTATCTTGTAGTACTTTTCTCTACAAATTTGATAGAGGTGGTGATTTTTAGACATTTTAGAAATGATAGTCTATTATATCTAAGTAAATGTACCTTTGTGCTAAGTTTTTCCTTTTGTCATTTTCTACCCTATTTCATATTAGAATATTGTTCTTGACATTAGTTCATGGTTTTAAGGTCATCTCTCTACCCTTTGTTGAATCCTTTAGATCTTATCTTTTAACCCCATTATAGAATCTCTCTCCCTTTTCTTGTTTGATTAAGTTTCATAATCTACCTCTTCATTTTTTTTGTGAGTCCTACTATGCGAGCATTGGTAACTCTAGGGTCTCTTTCACCAACATATATTGTGATACAACAAGTTTATCACATTGACTTTCACTCTCATCAAGGTAGAAATGTATCTTTCCAAGAATTGCCCATTCAATGCAAGTTATTCTTTCATATATGATATTTAACACTATTCGATTAACCATGTCTGAAGTCCTTAATAGATTTCTCTGATTGGAAGAAGTCTCTTCATGAACATCTTGTAGTGGATATTATTTATTAATTGAAATATTTATCACAACAAAATTTATATAATTTCACTCTATGATTCCTATTTTTAATAGAAACCCTTTAACTAAAAGTAGAAGATGAAAATACCCAAATAACACCTATCACTATATAATTTAATCCTTCATGATTTTTTTTGTCTAGATGATATCCAACAAGCTTGTTCACCCTACAAATGGTTGGAATAGAAAATTCATGCCCACTATGATTTGTGCAATATACCTATCAACCCAAAAAATGTGACCATGTATTACCACAAAATGTATAACTATAGACTAGCAAATACATAATTCAAATAAAATAGTTACTCTCATGAATAAAATATTTTAAGAATTAAAATTAGGGAGTTAAGAATTTCTTGTCCTCCTACTAAAATTAGAAGCTATATTCTTTTATCAATAGAAACATTAATCTATGCCCACTTTTGAGTACTCTTCTCTATAAGATAAATTTTGACCCATAAATGAAAGAATGGATTCCTACTTCTTCAAGTGCCTCAACCTTTCTTTAGTGTCCCAAAAATATTGTGCACACCCCCGAAACTAAAATAGTTTGGATAATATCTAACAAATAATTGTATCCATGTACAAGTCTACTTATGTATGAATGTACAAAGCTTAGTGTATGATATTTAAGCTGTCAGGATGACCAATGACATGTTTAGGCCTTTCACTGTCCCTTATTTTGGTCTATTTGGATGACATATTTGTGTTTGGAATAATATTGGATGAATATTTCCAACATTTTGAGCAAAGACCCCTAAGCATTGCAATAAAAAAAACTCAAGTAATAAAGAAAAGTTCCTATTTGGTGTCAAAAACATTAAATATAGTTGTAATAAAGGGACTTCTAAGGGTCATAGCTTTTAATTGATTTTTCTTATTCTGTCAAAATTTTATGAGCAGATATATTATGATTTCTAAAACACTAGATATCAAGTATGGATCACCAACTTAAAAAATATTAATATAAATATTCACCATAAAAATGGAAGCATTAATTTTTTAATACTTCTTTAACTTAGAATTTTTATTGAAAGATATATCATAATGTTGTTTTTGTCACCAAGCAGAAACATTTCTTGAATTTTTCTAGAAAACCAATAGAGGGAAAGAAATTTTGAAGTGCTGGATTTTTTTATGGGAGAAATCCTCTAAGATCATCTAAAAAACCAAAATGATGGTTTATGTACAAGGTCATCAGGAGAAATTTTTTGTTTGATTATACCCCCAATGGATAAAATACAAGACATAGAGGCTTATTTCTTCACCAATTATGTTGTACATGATATAGGTTGTCAGATTATTTAATTCACTCACATTCACATCAATCACATTTTCACTTTGTCTTAACTAATCATAAATAATCTATAAAGACAAAGTTTAAATGGGAGGTTTACCCTAGAAAACCCACATCTCAGATAAAAAGGAAACACCAACAAGCCTAATAACTAACTCCCCACTAGAAATGCCAAATCTCTATAGACAAAGATTGTCAAAGGAAAAAAATGAGAAACACAATCCTCATTATGATGACACAAAATACACATATAGAAACCAAGGAAGCTCCACCAACACAGATTATCCTAGGATATCAATTTTGAACCATTAATTAACCTCATGAAATATATTGCATTTTTGTCAAGAGAATTTGTTCCAACCTATTTAGTTCAAATTATACCATTTTTCTTATATATATATATATATATATATATATATATATATATATATATATATATATATATATATATATATTCATTTGAATTTTTGAGATGCCACCCTTACTAAAGAGACAGTATTATTTAATTATTTAGTTATTTTTGACTATATACAAGATAATACTAATGTTTGTATATATTTATATTTGATATAATTTTATAGCCTAAATATTTTCCTGTGAAGAAAGTTCATGCCTAACAACATGAACCTAGAACAAAATAAGGAAACATTTTCTATATTGTGGTCTCAATTCAATAGAAAATGTGAAGGAAAATGTTATTGTCCTTACAAAAAATGAAAGGACTTAAAGAATCATAGAATTCTAATCACATCAACTCAGAGACATTGTAGGCAACATGAGCACGTTGAAGGGGCAAATATTATTTCTTCTTTGGTAAATGTGGACTTCCAACTGGTAGAAGGTAATTTTTCCATGGAAAAAGATGATCATTAGGCAGAGAACACAATTGAAGATGTTGGTATTAGCATGGTTGATAATGTGCCAGAGAATAGGCTTGAAGAAGATGTTACTATCACAACTGATGAAGATCATGAAGAATATGGTAGTAGAAAATCTAATGATGATGATGATGAAGAAAAACTTGATATAACTATAACTAAAAAGGCATATGAGCCCCTATACCAAGGCTTCCAAGTAATGCTACTCTCTATTGTATTATTGTTGCTAAACTTCAAGCTTATGAATGGTATATCCAATGTAGCAATCTCATGTATTGTAATGTATAGTGTCATTTTTTTCGTCTTCTATGTTAGCCTACCATTAACCTTCTTTATATTAACATTTTAATTTTCATAGGTTGATAGATGAGTGTTTCTAATCACCACTAAACATTCTACCTTGCTCTTACCAAGAATTATTGACCATTATTTAAGATATTAGAATGGAGTATCAAGCAATACATGCATGTCTCAATGATCATATTATATATCATAAACAACATGAATTTACAAAACAATGCCCTAATTATCACATTACTAGATATCAATAAGATCAAATAACCAAAAAGCTATCTTGCAAGGTTCTTCAGTACATTCTCATATTTCACATCTGCAATAATTACTAATGTGCACTAGTTTGGCATAATTTATGGATTACCATTCATGCAATAGAATTCAAGATGACATTATGTGAATGCCTATAGATGGTTCTACATTTAATGATATAGAAGATAGGTGGCTAGTATCTAAAGAAGAGTCTCATAATCTAAAACATTCATTGGTAGTAGAAAGTGCCAATCCATTTGGAGAGATGAGATATGTTTACTTGTTCTAACATGATTTTTTATTAACAATAACATTCCTCCTTGGATATTTGTAAAGAGGGATCACATAATGTTGGCAATGATGGTACCAAGTATTTTTCTATTTAATAGTCATCTAAATTAATTTATAAATATTGTATCAAAGTTGTCATAATAATTATGTTTTGTTTATGTTCATTCAACTAGATAAGTACCAAGTGAAAGATATGAATGCATATATTTAGCCCTTGATTAATGAGTTGTTGGAGTTATGGAATGTGGTCACTATGTATAACATCTCTAGATGGATTGGTGAAAGACAATTTCAATTCTATGGAATTTTGTGTTATGTAAAATTGTTAATGCATATTTTTTTAATGTAATTGTACTAATTCTTTTTTATTATACATTTAACTTGTGTGTGATAATTGTAAATAATAACTTTGTAGTACACATGTCATGCAATTATACATGATCTTGTAGGTCTTTAGACAAAGGGAAAATTTGTGTGCCCAATTGGTAGTCCAAAGATGAAATCTCATCATTCAAAAATTTTATGAAAGTAGGTGTTTGATGAGATAAACACTTTCTACAAAAGAATCATAAGTATAAAATTACTAAAAAGTATCTTTTCAATGAGAAATAAGAGACAACATCAAAGCCACAAATAATGACACCTCACATGTGGAAGTTGGAACACAATGGAGAAATGATGTAAATGATGTTCATGAAGGTTGTTAACGCATTGATGAGAAACTTCCAAAAGGACTAAAATGCTATCCTAGAAAATCTAGTAGGTTTCTATACAATGAGAACCCCTCAATCATTTATTTGTTTGATGCTATGCATATTCAAAGGAATGTAATAGAGAAACTATGGGGAAAAATAGATGGAATGTGTGACAAAGAAAAATTGGTCAAAATTTGTAATGACATTGATGAATCCAATAATGCATTCAAGTTTTTCCTTGAATCAAATAGCAATATTAGAAACTAGATTAATACAAGTGTCATTCCTTGGTTATTAATGCAGTAGCAAATTGATACCATATTTGAAGCCATAAAAAAAAAACTAAATTTCGCGCAAGATTTGTATCAAACTTAAACAATCTTATATCAAAGAAAGGTGATTTTGGGTCAAGACTAAAAATGCATGATTGACATACCTTCATTAAGGTAAGTCATGTTCTTCTCTATTTATAATAAATTTGTAAACCATCATTAAAAGACTCATTATTTTATTTTATAATATATTGAAAAGGTCATTTTATTATTATTGTAGTGTGTTCTACCTCTATCTCTCCCATAAAACTTTGACAACATGAGTGTGAACCTATTGGAATTATTTAGAATAACTAAGAGGGGGGATGAATTAGTTATCCAAGGTCCATATATACAAATAAAAAATTTTACAACTTAGTGAACCCATATCCATAAAATATTTTCATCATGCATGCATCCATTAGATCATACACTCACTTAAACTTGTTAGTTACTATCAAATCAACTTTGTAGAAATGTAAGCATGAAACATAAAAGATTCGATAACACATTTGACACAATGATTTAATATGAAACCCCAATTTTGGAAAAACCACTAGTAACATGCTACTCATTCTCATTCTTTTGAAGAGATGCCTTTTGAAAGGCCAACCCTATTAAACATTACAATGCACATTGTTCAATGTGACCTAGTTAAAGGATTTCAATCACCATTTTAGGAGTAAGCCTTGTTAGAGGACTTTAGATCATTCACTTGGAATTCTACCTAGCTAAAGGATTTACAAATTACTATTAGGTAAACCTTAATCCAAAGAATTTACCCTATATTAGTACAATGACTACAAAGTAATAGTAATGCTTGATCTTATAACAACTTACAACACACTTGCAGATTATAGATCTTTTTTTTAGTCCTCCATTCTTCTTGGCTTTCACACACTTCATCTTTGATATCTTGTTCACCTTTCAAGCATCTATATCCTTAAGCCTACTTGCTTTGTTTTCTAATGCAATCAATTCTCTTAGGTCAATAAATGAAGATATACCCCAGACTTTCATTTTTTAGGTTATTGCACATTACAACCATTTCTTCTAACTAGTCATCTATATAAATAGAAAATTAAGATCTTTTTCCATTCAACCTTCATCACCCATTTTAGGGTTAGGTTGGATTAGGTAGGATTCATTTTATTCCCTTCTCAAAACTTCTCCTTCAATCCTCTTTGAATTTTCCTCAAAATAGTTCATCTTGAATTCTCTGCCACCAGCTCATCAAGCTTATCTTCCACACAATCCAAGAAATCAAATTTGTCATATGGAATTCATCAAATTCATGATCTTTCTGATAATTTTGACACTAGGCATTAACTAGCTTCTAATGATCGACACATACTATGTTGCTTGGCATCCATCATCAAAACACTCAAAAGTTTATTGGTGGTTGGCATCAACTTAACTTTACTTGGCTTACATCATATCACTTGGCTTACATTGAAATTGAATTTCCTTGGCTCCATTAGATTTTTTGCTCAACTTACACTAACATTTTTCAACAACTTCTATGTAGATTATTAAGCTTGGCAGACACAATTCATTTATCTTGTTCTTCTAAACTTAATTAGTGTATCCATCCTTTACAACCTTATGTAGATTATCAATACACTAAAATATCATTGTCTAGATTATCAATACACTATAATATCATTGTGTTAATTGATTCTTGTACTCCTTTTCCATATCATAACTCAACCTTTCCTTGAGGTGATATTGTTACCTCATTTTTTCAAATCCTCTTCATTAATCAAACAAATGATAGTACTCAAATCATCTAATCAATTGTCTTACCAGGAAATGGAAGGTTTGAGATCAGTGACAAAACAATGATTGAGACACATTATCATACTTGTGTCAATCTATTTTCAACAATCTCCCTTTTTGGCATTGATAGAAAACCAAACTGAATCAGTACAATCAACAAAATACCAAGAAAGAAAAGAATTTCCTATATTGAAGTCTCTCTCTCTATCAACAACTTTCATCTTTTGAATAGGTTACAAAATTATCTTCATATCAATAGATAATAAATAAACTCATTCTTATGATCCCCTCTTGATCACTTCTTATATATTCTTTGACATTAACTCCCTAACTCCCTCTTACTAGGTATTCTAAATTTTTCTTATGTGCTTTCTTTCATCTCCCTCTTTAATAACAATATCTTTCTTAGCAATTAGGATTTCTCTCTTGGTAGGATTTCTCCCTCAATAGGATTTCTCCCTCTTTCACAGCAAAGCCAAAGAATATTAATCTTAATATGTAGATATGAACATTTTCAATTTCTCCCTATATCACCTAACTTGACTAATTTGTAGCTCCAGCTCTTTGATTACATTGGGTAGCTCCTAAATTAGGATCCATTCAATCAAAGTGTAACCTATGTCAATCAACTTGTTTTATGAAAGGTACCTATGTAACCTATGTAATTCTTTTATGAAGATATCAACTATTTTCTATTTTGTGTTGACATATTCCATCTTCACCTCTTTATCTTGAACTAACTATTTCAAGTAATGATAATTGATTGCAATCTACTTAGTCATTGTATGCATCACAAGATTCTTTGATATATATAGCACTTGTGTTATGACAATAAATTATCACAGGTAGAGTAATTTCCTCCTTTATACCTTTGAGTATCTATTTGATCCATACAATGTTCATACAATTTACTACAACAACATATTCAACTTCAGCAATAGATTGAGAGATGCAGTTTTGTTTCTTGCTAGTCCATGTAACCAACCATTTTCTTATGAAAAATGCTCCTCCAATAGTGTTTTTGTCATCAATATTTCTAGCTCAATCATCATCAGTTTAGTCTCTCAGTTCAAATTCTCATTTTTCTTATAGTATAGACCATAGTCTTTTGTTCCTTTCAGATATCTCATTATTCTCTTAATACCCATCAAATGATTCTCCTTGTGATTAGTAGAGAATCTTGCAACTATCACAACATATAATTCAATATCATGTCTATTGTGTACCAGATATTGTAATTCACCAATCATAGACTTGTACAATGTTTGATCACCTCAGTTGAATCTTCATTCTTTGACAATTTATGTCATGCCACCATAGGTGTGCTTACTAGCTTGGAATCTTCCAATCCAAAAAAATTCAATATCTCCTTTACATACTTTGACTGAGTTATGTATATACCATATTTCATTTGATGTACTTTCAAACCCACAAGGAACTTGATCTCTCAAAACATAGGCATCTCAAATTCTTTCTTTATTTGATTTGCAAAAGCCTTACACAAAGTATCTTGACCTCCAAATATGATATCATCAATAAAAAATTTAGATAGTAAAATACCATTTCCTTTCTTTGTCTTCAAATACAAGTTATCATTATCATCAATTGTCTCAAATCCAATATTCACAAGGTATTTATGAAGCCTTTCATACCATTCTCTTAGTAAATTTTTTAGGCCATATAAATTTTTGTGTAGTCTATATACCATGTTTTTGTTGTTAGCGTCAACAAGTCCTTCTGGCTCTTCTATATAAACCCCTTCCTTCAATATACCATTCAAAAATGTATACTTAACATCCATTTGATCAACTTTGAAATCTTTTTATCTAGAGTAATAAAACATAGATCTTACTCCTTCCAATATTGTAACATGATAGAATGTTTATCCATAGTCTATCCCCTATTATTGTGCATATCTTTTACAAACTAATCTTGCCTTGTTCCTTGTGACTTTGCAATTTTCATGTAACTTGTTTCTGTACACCCACTTTGTGCGAATCACATTTTTATCTTTCGATCTAGATACTAGAGTCCATGTTTTAGTTTTCTAAATTTATTTGAAATCTCTTCTTTCATGGCTTTACTCTTTTCCACATCTTCTAAGGAATATTTCAGTATTTTAGGTTCATGCATGCTAAGAAGACATCTATCATTTCTAACTTATTCCTAGTCATTGGTCTAGCATATTTACCTCTAATTATTTGTGCAGCAGGGTGATGTCTCTTGACATACTTAGACAATTTTGGCTCTCCTATGGTTTCTTCATTTGGTATTTGAACTTCTAAATCACTATGTACATCTCTATCAAGTAGTTCAAAATCTCTTTCATGTTCACTAATCTCAAAATCAGAATGTACCTCAAATTCATTCTATAACTTGGCACCTGAATGTAGTTTGGGTCCTGAATGAAACTCTGCATTCATAGTATTTGACTTGGTAGTCATTGAAACTTGCTATTGATTTGCAACTTGATTTATATCATCTTCATCAGCAAGAATACCTTCATGAAAGTAAACAAATAATTTCTATTAATTTGGTTCCTCTATAGGTTCAGCCTCATGTACTTTTATATATTCATCAAATTTCACATTTTTAGTTTCCACAACTTTGTTAGTGTTAGTACTTAAACACTTATAAGATTTAATTCTTGTGGAACAACCAAGGAATATACCTTCTTCACTTTTTGCATCTAATTTACCATTCCTAACATCCTTGAGAATATAGCATTTTCTTCCAAATACTTTAAGATATTTTACATTGGGTTAGTATCTATACTATAGTTCAAAAGGTTTTGAATGAGTACCTTTCTTGACTTGTACATGATTTATGGTATAGAAAAGTGTACTTACATCTTCTCTTAGTATTTCAAAGAAACATTTTTCTCCATCATGAGTGTCCTAATGCAGTCCATTATATATCTATTAATCCTTTTAGCTATTCCATTTTGTGGAGGGGTCCTAAAAGAAGATATCTATCTTTTGATTCATCTATCATTAGAAAACATCTAAAACTCATTTGATGTAAATTCTCGCCCTCTATCAGATCTCAAATATTTTAGAGTTTTACTTGTTTTCTTCCCAAATCTTGCTAAGTACCACTTAAACATTTGGAAAACATCAAATTTCTATTTTAGAAACATAATTGATCATTTTAGAATAATCATCAACACATAGCATAATGTACTTATCTCCTTTGTATCTTTGCACATCAATTGTTCCACACAAGTAATTATGAACAATCTCTAATATTCCTTTATAGGTATGAGTATTACTCTTAAAATTTAACTTTGTCATTTTGTCTAACATTGTTTGCAAATTATATTATCAGGTTTCTTCAACTTAGGAAAACGTTTGACTCTTCTCATGTCACTGATACTAATGAAGTGATCACAATAAACATGACATAACCTCTTGTACCAAATCCAAACATCATCAAATTCTACAACTAATCAAGTAGCATCCTCTATATAAAGGTGGGATAGATTACCTCTAGTTTGATGAACTTTCTAATTAGTTTTCCATCAATATCATATATCTTAGCAATCTTTTTCTCAAACTCAACCTTACAACCTAAATTTTTCAGTTGTGACACACTCAAAAAATTATAGTTAAGTCCTTCAACATAATAAAAATTTCCACATAAATTTTTTTTTGTGAGTTTGGTAAAACCTTTTCCTTTTGTTAGATAGGGTCTATCATTGCCAAACCTTACACTATTTCCTTCATAATAATTAATGGTAATGAACTTACATTTATCTCTAGTCATGTGATGTGAACACCCATTTTCAATGATCCATCTATCATTCTTGTTTACACAAGATACCAATGCAATTTCCTCATCCTCATCAAATTCATCCTTCATTAAAATGTACACCACTTCATCATCATGATTGTTAGATCCATCTTTTGTTTCCTCTTTAGCAATGTAGCAAGACTTCTTGCCTTTGACTTTGTAACCTTTTTTTATCTTCATCTCTTCTACTTTTATACATGTCTCCACTTCTTTATTTCTTCTTCTCTAGACATCTAGCAACAACATGACCAACCTCATTGCACTTGGAACACATGATAGGTAACTTACCTTTGAACTTGCCTTTACCTCTTGAAATCTCCTTGCTAGTAGTGCTTCAAGTTGTTCTACATCCTCTTGATCTGTATCAATATCACTGGACACATATTTTACCTTTTTCTTCTTCTTCTCATTAGGATTCTTCAATGACAAATTAGCTTTAAAAGTAGATTCAACATTTTCAAACTTGAAATTATCAAAATTAGATAGCTCAAAGTAGTGAGCCTACCTACTAGACCATCAAGAGTTAGATTAGATCCTAGTACACATATCAGTTCTTGTATTGCAAAAAATCTAATAGTATAAATGGGTAGTGGTGTTCTCAAAAAATTTCTTAGTAAGATATCACCATCTATTGTACTACCAGATCACCTTATCGTGTTAACAACATCATTTATCCTAGAGAAATATTGACCAATATTCTCACTTTCTTGCATTCTCATATCATCAAACTTACCTCTAAGACTTTCAGATTTGGCTCTTAAAATATTTGCATCACCTCCATAGATGGTGTGTAGAGCATCCCACATTTTCACTATTACAACCCTTGATATCATCAAACTCAACATAACTTACGGTAGAGGCAATCTCTAGGATTGTCTAGTTGTGTTCTTTCTTCTTTTCTAGATCTTTAGCAATTGGTGCTGCAATAGAATCAACATGCTCATTAGCAATGTTAGATTCTACATGATCTCCAAAACCTCCTAGGTGTAGCTTCATTATAATTTTCCATGTATGAAAGTTATCTCTATTAATCTTGGGTACCTCTCTTTTTGATATCTTGATCTTTTTGCTAGTACCTTAAAACTAGCGTTCTTAAGAAAATGGCTCTGATATCCATTGTTGCAATTCTTTAGAATAACTAAAAGGGTAGTGAATCAGTTATCTAAGGTATAAATATACAAATAAAACTTGTCACAACTTAGTAAACCCATATCCATAAAAAATTTTCATCATGAATGTATCCATTAGATCATACAATCACTTAAACTTCTAGGTTACTATCAAATCAATTTTGCAAAAATGCAAAATTGAAACATAACATATTCAATAACACATTTGACACAATGATTTAACATGAAAACCTAATTTAGGAAAAACTACCAGTAACATGCTACTTATTCTCGTTCTTTTGAAGTGATGCCCTATGGAAGATTAACCCTGTTAAAGGTTACAATACAAATTGTTAAAAGTGACCTAGTTAAAGGATTTTAATCACCCTATTAGGCATGAGCCTTGGTAGAGGACTTTAGATCATTCACTTGGAATATCACCTGGAAGGAGGATTTAAAAATGATTGTTAGATCAACCTTAATCCAAAGGATTTACCTGAGATTGGTATAATGATTAGAAAGTAATAGTAAGGCTTGATCTGATAAGAACTTACAACACACTTGCATATTAAAGATCTTTATTTTAGTCCTCCATGTGGCTTGGCTTTCATCCACTTTAGCTCTAATGCCTTGTTCACCCTTCAAGTATCCATATTCTTAAGCCTTCTTTCTTTTCTAGAAAATGCAGTCTCTTCTCTTAGGTCACTAAATGAAGCAATACCCTAGACTCCATGTCTTGCTAAGGTTCTTGCACATGACAACCTTTCCTTCTGACAAGTCATCTCTATAAATAGAAAATTAAAATATTTTGCTATTAAACCTCCATCATCCATTTTGGGGTTAGGTTGGATTACATAGGATTCAATGAATCTACCCATCATTTTATTTTATTCACTTCTATAAACTTCTCCTTCAATCCTCTTTGAAATTTCCTCAAGATGGCTCATCTTGAGTTCTATGCCACCATCTCTTCAAGCTTATCTTCCACACAGTTCACACAATCCAAGAAATAAAACTTGTCAGCTCATATTCATGGAATCATGATCTTTCTCATAGTGTTGACACTCAACATTAGCTAGCTTCTAATGCTCGACGCATATTGCATTGCTCGACATTGAAAATCAAAACACTAGGCATGAATTAAAGTTTACTGGTGCTCAACATCAACTAAACTTTAGTCGGCTTACAATGTATCACTCAACTTAAATTGAAATTGAATTTTCTCGACTCCAACAGATTTTCTTCTTGGCTTATGCTAACTTTTCTTAGCACTTGTGCAAATTGTTAAGTTTGTCAGACACAATTCGTTTAACTTGTTCCTCTCAACTTAAACAATGTATCCATCATTTAGAACATTAAGTGGATTAGCAATGCACTATAATATTACTATCTTAACTAATCTTCATACTCCTTTCCCATATCATAACTCAACTTTTCCTATAGGTTCAATTGTTACCTAATTTGATCAAATCCTCTTCATCAATAAAAAAATGATAGTACTCAAACCATCTAAGCAATTATCCTACCAGAAAGTGGGAGGTTTAACAACAGTGAAAAAAAATGATTGAAACACATTATCATACTTGTATCAATCTATTTTCAAAAATCTTTCTCTTTGGCATTGATGGAAAACCAAACTTAATCAGTACAACCAACAAAATACCAAAAAGAAAATAATTCCTTTTATTGAAGTCTCTCCCTCTATCAACAACCTTCATCTTTTAAATAGGTTAAAAAAAATTGTTCTTATTAGGAAAAAAACAATCATCGCATTCTTATGATTCCCTCTAGATCACTTTTTATATCTTCTTTGATATTAACTCCCTTTTACTAGGTATTTCATGTTTCTTTTATGTTTTCTTTGTCTCCCTCAACAGTTAGGAGTTCTCCCTTAGTAGGATTTCTCCCTCAACAGGATTTATCACTCTTTAACAAAAATACCAAAGACTTGTCTTCTTAATATGTAGATATGAACATTTTCACTTTCTCCCTCTGTCACCTAACTTGTGACTGATTTGTAGCTCTAGCTCTTTGATTACTTTAGGAAGCTCCTAAGGTAGGGTCCACTACATCAATGTGTAACATAAGTCAATCAACTTGTTTGATTTAGGTAAATTCTTATGCTTCTTAGATAGCCTTTGAGAGGTGTGTCACCCTTAGTTTACGTCTTAGATACTCATGATAATCCTTAGTTAATGCTTTTGTAAAGATATTAGCTATTTGCTATTTTGTGTTGACATTTTCCATCTTCACCTTTTTATCTTGAACTAACTCTCTCAAGTAATGATAATTGATTTCAATATTCTTAGTATTTGTATGCATCATAGGATTCTTTGATATATTTATAGCACTTATATTATCACAATAAAGTATCACAGGTTCAATGATTTCCTCTTTCATATGTTTGAGTAGTTGTGTGATCCATACAATGTTTGTACAATTTACTGTAGCAACAACATATTCAACTTCAATAGTAGATTGAGAGATGTATTTTTTTTCTTGCTAGGCCATGTTATAATCCTTTTTCCTTAGAAAAATGTGCCTCCACAAGTTCTCTTTCTGTAATCAATATTTCAAGCCTGATCAACATTAGTGTAGGCTCTCAATTCAAATTTCTCATTTTATTTATAGTATAGGCCCTAGTCTTTTGTTCCTTTTAGATATATCATTATTATCTTAACAACCATCAAATAATTCTCCCAAGGATTAGCAAAAAATCTTCCAAATATCCCAATAGATAATGCAATATTAGGTTTTTTGTCTACTACATATTGTAATTTGCCAATCATAGACCTATACAATGTTTGATTCACCTCAGTTGAATCATCACTCTTTAACAATTTATGTCATGTCACCATAGGTGTGCTACTAGCTTAGAATATTTCAATCCAAAAAAATTCAATATCTCCTTTACATACTTTGACTGAGTGTTGTATATACAATATTTTATTTGATTTACTTGAAGGCCCACAAAAAACTTCATCTTTCCAAACATAGACCTCTAAAATACTTTCTTCATTTCATTTACAAAAGCCTTACATAAATATAAAGTATCTTGACCTCCAAATATGATATCATCAACATAAAATTCATATAGTAAATGATGTAGAGTGTTAGTACAAAAGATGGTTTTGCCCAAAATTGGAATGTTGCACGAATGTTCAAAGGTATTGATTATATTGATATTCCAAAGGTGTAAATGAAAATGTTTATAAGGTCCAACTCCTTGTCCATATTGACAATGGATCACCCTTGACAAGAGCCTATAACAACTTTTTTCAACCAATCTTCAAACTATGAAATTCAGAATACTGCTCTTCTAGGCCTAAAGCCCAATTAGCCCTCCTAACTCGATATTTCACAAATAACTTAATATTGAACTCCAAAAGAATTGGAAAAAAAATTAGGGATTCTAATACCCTTTTTGGATTTCTTAGAGACTACAAAGTTATAGACTTAAACCCTAGTCCAACATTTCAAAATGGTCTCAAGGCTCACAAACCCAATAGGCCTAATTACATGTGGTTTCTTAAGGAACTACTCTAGAATGGGTACATGGGATTGAATCACTAAAATTGATGGATTCTTTGATCCCAAAATATGCTGGTGTCATCATTCCTTTTCAAAATCAATACTTATTCATCTAATCCATCAATTTCCATTCCAAGTTGTTAAATACATAGGGATATTTAGCCTAGGCCTAGGATGGAAAAATAGCGTACATCACTCCCCTAGTATATTCTTTTGATATCTATTTTGACATCATCCTAACTTGATATTCCCAAGTAATTGTACAAATCCACTAGTGAGAAGTGAAGTTAGGGCTCTATCTCTGATAAGGTATCCTAGATTTAAGGGTTTAATAGACCAGTCTTGCAAGAAAGAATGGGTGATCCCACAATAATGGGTTCCACTTTTTGACCAATTTTGACACTGAAATCAATATTTTTGCAACAAACATCACGTTCAAGTGACTATATCTCCAAAACTATAAATAATTTCAAGATCACATAAACTAGTGATTTTGAGTACTTTGTTCCTACTTTGTAACTATATTTTTTAATCTAAAAAAAAAATGATTTATGTCAATTTTTTTAATCTCCTCTGAAAAGTGGTACATAATAAAATTCAATATTTTTAAAGAGTGACAGTCTGTTTGACACACATAACTATTTTTTTACAAATGATAATGAAGTAATTCTTTAGGGTTTAGATTTGTAACATCAATATCCAGAGGATGCATTTGGTTTGATTTTTTTTGGTTGAATATTGTATAGTTTATGAAGTTTTGAAGTGACACAAATCATAATTCAAACATACATTCCATTTGACATAGATAAGTTGAAGTCAATTTATCATAAACCTAATTTTTTTTTTGAATAGAAAGGTATCTCAATAAGCTAGTTCCTACATATTTTTCAAAAAAAATTTAACCTAATTTACTAATTTTCCTGAGGTGTTGAAGTCAGTTGATGTTCAATCGGTAATGAACCTATAATGAGCTAAACTCATATTTGAAAGTCTTAATGACTAAAATATGTATTACAATTATAGTCATTTGGAAGCTTGCTCCGAGCAGCATATTTTGAAATTTTTTATTTTACAGTAGGAGATCATTCTCTTGCAATTATAGGAGTCAAAAGAGAAAAAAAAATTAAAAAATGAAAAAAGTGTTAAAATTTTCCTAATTTTACACATTTTCATGAACACGGCGTTCGAGCAAACATATTAAGCATGTTCGTATGAACACATGTTTGTGTGAACATGCTCATTAAAATTTCACGACTGCTAAGAAATTTAAAGGGCTAGTTCACACAAACATGTATAATAATTTGTGTTCACACGAACATAAAAAAGGGAAAATTTATGAAGATCTCAAATGAAAAAGTGGAATTTTCATTACGAAATTGCCATTGCAAATATGTTTGCACGAACATATTAACAAGGTATGTTCGCGTGAACATACCTTGTTAAAAGTCAATATGTTCACACAAACATATAAGTAATTTATGTTCACGCGAACATTGTTAGTACGTTCAGCCAAACATATGGAAAATTCTAAATGTGATTTTTTCATCATTTCATGATTTCCTTCATCCCCCAAAAGTGGTACCCAGTATTGTGGGTTCACCCGAATGTAACTTTTAGCCTACTTGATGGAATGACTTTGAATAAATTTCTACATCATAATAACTCCTTCCCCTATCCCCACTTGCAAAATTTGGAAAACTCCATACTAAACTATACCAACAACAAATACAGTGGAATTTTCTACAAAATAGAGTTTATTTTATTGATATCATTCAATACTTCTATATAATGGTTTTATCTAATAGAAAGAGATGAAACAACCTTAAATATCCTTCCTCCAATGGATTAAACCACATTTTGAGCTGTTGGAGGTGGTTTTTCAAGTTTTGCAATTTCTTGGCTAAAAGTTGCTAATTAGCAACTTTTGCAAAAAGTGTATTTTTTCTTTATAAACACCAAAATTGACTCCTATACTTCCTATAAGCGAAATATAAGAAGAAAAAATTATTAAAACTTATTTTTTATCCCATGATGGCCTTATTTAATCCAAAACTAATAAAGACTCCTAACTAAGGGTCATATAGGACTAATGCAATTATGATTTATAAAACATCCTGAAGTAATCCACTTTACAAGTGACCAAGGCCAATATCTAACATGTCTAAACATGATCAAATCATTGTTCTTATCATCTTGGTTAGTTGATGTAGACCCTTTCACCTTGTCCTTGCATGGGTGTCATGCACCAGTAAAATACCTTTACCTTTCTTGGTCTTCAAGTACACATTTTCATTATCACCAGTCCTCTCAAACTCAATCTTTGCAAGATAATCATGAAGCCTTTCATACCATTCTCTTGGTGCTTACTTTAGGCCATAAAGAATTGTGTAGTCTACATACCATGTTTGTGTTATTAGCATCAAAAAATCCTTTGTGTTGTTCTATATAAATCTCTTCCTCTAATATATCACTTAGAAGAGTAGACTTAACATCCATTTGATAAAATTTGAAGCATCTATATGTAGAGTAAACAAGAAGAGTTCTTACTCCTCCCAATATTGCAATAGGATTGAATGTTTCTCCATAGTTTATCCCTTCTTCTTGTGCATATCCTTTATAAACTAATCTTTCCCTGTTCCTTGTGACTTCACCATTTTCATCTAACTTGCTTCTGTACACCCACTTGGTGCTAATCACAATTTTATCCTTTGGTCTAGGAACTAGAGTCCATGTCTTATTTTTCTCAATTTTTTGAATCTCATTTTTCATGCATTCACTCCATTTGACATCTTCTAATGCATCTTTCACTATTTTAGGTTTATGCATGCTAAGAAAACATGTATCATTTCTTAACTTGTTCCTTTTCAGTGGTCGAGCATCTTTATCTCTAATGATTTGTGTAGTAGGGTGATGTCTTTGGACATAGTTAGACAATATTAGCTCTACTCTATTTTCCTCATTTGGTCTTTCAACTTAGGAATCAATATGTACATATCTATTAGGCAGTTCAACATCTCTTTCATGTATACTAATCTTAGACTCGGAATGTGCCTCAATTTCATTCTATAACTTGGCACATGAACATATCTTAGTTCCTAAGTGCAACTTAGCATTCATAGTACATGTGACTCAATAGTCACTGAAACATGTTGATTTGCAACTTGATTTAAAACAACTTCATTAGCAAGCATACCATCATAAAAGTATACAAATGATTTGTACTCTTTGCATTCCTTTATAGGTTTAGTCTCATGTACTTTTGTATATTCATCAAATTTCAAAACTTTGTTAGTATTAGTATTTAAACATGAATAAGATTTACTTCTTGTGGAATAACCAAGGAATATACCATCTTCACTTTTTGCATCTAATTTACCATACCTAAAATCCTTGAGAATATAACACTTACTTCCAAATACCTTAAAATATTTTACATTGGGTATCCATAACATAGTTCAAAGAGTGTTGAATGAGTACCTTTCCTGACTTGCACATGGTTCAAGGTATAGAGAGTTGTACTTACAACTTCTCTCCAGTATTTCAAAGCAACATTTTTATGCATCATGAGTGCCCTTGCACATTCCATTATAGATCTATTCCTGCTTTGAGCAATTCAATTTTGTGGAGGGGTCATAGGAGCAGATATTTTTCTTTTGAATCCTTTGTCATTACAAAACATCTCAAACTCATTTGATGTAAATTCTCATCCTCTGTCAGATTTGAAACATTTCAAACTTTTTCCTATTTCCTTCTCAACTCTTCCTACGTAACACTTAAACATTTGGAAAGCATTAGATTTATATTTCAAAAACATAATTGTCATTATTCTAGAATAATCATCAAAAAATAGCATAATGTACTTATCTCCTTTATAGCTTTGCACATCATTTGGTTCACACAAGTCAATATGAACAATCTCTAGTATTACTTTAGAAGTATGATTCTTACACTTAAAACTCCACTTTGTCATTTTGTCTAACTAAAATTATTTGCAAATTATATTGTCAAGTTTCTTCAACTTAGGCAAACCTCTAACTCTTCTCATGTTACTAATACAAACCAAGTTATCAAAATTAACATGACATAACCTCTTTTTCCATAGCCACATATCATCAAATTCTACAACTAAACAAGTAGCATCCTCTATATTAAGGTAGAATAGATTACCTCTAGTTTGATCACCTTTTTCCAATTAGTTTTCTATAAGTATCATATATCTTAGCAATCTTGTTCTCAACTCAACCTTTCAACCTGAATTATTTAGTTGTGATACACTCAACAAATTATAGTTAACTCCTTCAACATAATAAGTATTGTCACATAAAAAAAATAATTCTAATTTTGATAAAACCTTTTCCTTTTATTAGAAAGGGTGCATCATTACAAAAACTTACACTATTTTCATCATAATAATTCAAATTAATCAACTTACTTTTATCTCAAGTCATGTGATGTGAACACCCACTATCAATGATCCATCTGTCACTCTTGTTCATATAAGATGCTGGTGAAATTGCCTCATCCTCATCAAATTCATCCTTCATTATAACATACACCACTTCATCATCATGATCATCAGATCTAGCTTTTGTTTCCTATTCAACAATTTAGCAATACTTCTTGTCTTTGCCTTTCTGATCTTTGTTGTCTTCATCTCTTCTACTTTTTTAATTTTTTCTCTAGACATCTAGTAGAAATATGACCAACCTCGTTGCAATAGAAACACATGATAGGAAACTTACCTTTGAACTTTCCTTTACCTCTATGAAATCTCCTTGCTAGTAGTGCTTGAAGTTGTTCTATATCCTCCTCATTTGTATCACTATCACTGGACACATATTTTACTTGTTTCTTTTTCTTGTCATTAGGTTCCTTTAATGACAACTTGGCTTTGAAAGTAGATTCAACATTGTCAAGTTTGAAATTATCAAAATTAGATAGCTCAAAAGTAGTGTGCCTACCTACTAGACCTTCATGAGTCATATTAGAACCTGGTACACATTTTAAATCTTGTATTGCAAAAACTCTAATACCATAAATGGACAATAATGTTCTCAAAATTTTTTAGTATAGACTCATCATCTATCATACTAGTAGATCACCTTAGTGTATTTACAAAATACTTTATCCTAGACCAATGCTAAGAAATATTCCAAACTTCTTTCATTCTCATATTATCAAACTTAACTCTAAGACTTTCAGATTTGGCTCTTAAAACATTTGCATCACCTCCATGGATGTTGTGTAGAGAATCCCACATTTTATTTGCACTATTTTAACCCTTGATATCATCAAACTTGGCATAACTTAGAGCAGAGGTGATCTCCAACATTGCATGGTTGTGCTCTTTCTTCTTTTTCAGATCTTTAGGAGTTAGGGTTGTAGCAGGAAGAACATGCTCATTAGAAATGGTAGATTGTGCATGATCTCCAATTCCTCCTAGGTGTAGCCTCATCAAACTTTTCAATGCAAGAAAATTATATCTATTAAGCTTGGGTATCACTCCTTTTGAAACCTTGATCTTTTCACTTCTAGTACCTTCAAACTTGTCCTCTTAAGTAGATGGCTCTGATACTACTTGTTGAGATTCTTTAGAATAACTGAGAAGAGGGGTGAATCAATCATCCAAGGTCTAGATATAGAAATAAAAATTTTCACAACTACATGAACCCATATCCATAAAACATGTCCATCATACATGCATCCATTAGATCATACAATCACTTAAACTTGTAGGTTATGGTTAAATCAACTTTGTAGAAATGTAAGCATGAAACATAACAAATTCAACAACACATTTGACCCAATGATTTAATGTGGGAATGCAATTTGAGAAAAAATACAAGGAACATGATACTCATTCTCACTCTTCTAAAATGATGCCCTATGAAAGGCCAACCTTGTTAAAGGTTATAATGCACACTAGTAAATGTGATCTGGTTAAAGGATTTCAATCACCTTGTAAGGAGTGAGCCTTGTTAGAGGACTTTAGATTATTCACTTGTAATGTCACACAACTAAAATATTTACAAATAACTATTAGCTCAACCTTAATCCAAAGGATTTACCTTAGACTACTACAATGATTAGAAAGTAACAGTAAGGCTTGATCTAATAATAAATTACAATACAGTTGCAAATTATAGATCTCTATTTTAGTCCTCCATTCTTCTTGGATTTTATACACTTGAACTCTGATAGCTTGTTCACCCTTCAAGAATCAATACCCTTAAGCCTTCTTGCTTTGCTTGCCAATGTTATCTCTTCTCTTAAGTCACTAAATGAAATAATATTGTGGATTACTTGGCTTCCTTAGGTTCTCACATATGATGAGCTTTTCTTCTAACTAGTCATCTCTCTAAATAGACAAATAAGATCTTTTTTTTTTCAACCTGCATCGTTGATTTAATGGTTACGTTGGATAGGTAGGATTCAATGAATATATCCATCATTTCATTTTATTCCCTTTAAGAAACTTCTCCTTCAACCCTCTTTGAATTTTCCTCAAAACGAATCATCTTGAATTTTGTTCCACCAACTCATCAAGCTTATCTTCCTCATAGTTCAGACAATCCAAGAAATCAATTTTTTCAGCATAGATTCATTGAATTCATTATCTTTCTCATAATGTTGACACCCAACATTAACCAACTTCTGATGCTTGACACATATTGTATTTCTCAACATCTACTATCAAAACACTTTGCACAAACTAAAGTTTACTAGTGCTTGGCATCAACTAAGCTTTACTCAATTTAAATATAGTATCACCCAGATTACACATTAATTGAATTTTCTTGGTTCCAATAGATTTTTTGCTTGGCTTACACTACCTTTTCTTGGCACCTACTGTGTAGATTTTTAAGCTTAAAGGACACAATAAATATCAATGAAATATAATATCACTATCTTAACTAATCCTTGTACTCATTTCCCATATCATAACTAAACCTTTCCTCTAGGTGCTATTGTTACCACATTTGATCAGATCATCTTCATCAATCAAACAGATGATAGTACTAAAATCATCTAAGAAATTGTCATACCAACAAGTGGTAGGTTTGAAATCAATGACAAAATAATGATTGAAACATATTATCACACTTGTATCAATCTATTTTCAACAATCTCCCTCTTTAGCATTGATGGCAAACCAAACTTAATTAGAACAACCAAAAAATACCAAAACAAAAAAAATTCCTTGTATTGAAGTCTCTTCATCTATCAACAAATTCCATCTTCTAAATAGGTTACAAAATTCAGTTTTGATCAATAGACAATCAATCAATGCATTCTTATGACTCCCTCTAGATCACTTCTTATATCTCCTTTGATATTAACTCCCTCCTACAAGGTATTCCATGTTTCTTCTATGTTTTCTCTCACCTCCCTCTTTGATAATAATATCTCACTCAATAGATAGTATTTCTCCATCATCAAGATTTCTCCCTCCTTGACAACTATGCCAAAGACATGTCATCTCAATATGTAGATACATGAACATTTGCACTTTCTACCTCTATCACCTAACTTGGGATTGATTTGTACGTCCAGCTATTTGATTACATTAGTTAACAACTAAAATGAGATCAACTACATCAATGTGTAACATATGTCAATCAACTTGTTTGATAGAGGGCATTTATCATGCTTCATCGATAGGCTTTGATAGGGCTATGACCCCTATTTTACCTCTTAGATACTCATGAGAATATTAAGGTAATGCTTTTTTGAAGATATCAATTATTTTCTCTTTTGTGTTAACATATTCCATCTTCACCTCTTTATCTTGAACTAACTTTCTTAAGTAATGATACTTGATTGCAATGTGCTTAGTCTTTGTATGCATCATAGGACTCTTTAATATATTTATACCACTTGTATTATCATAATTAGGCATCACGTGTTCAATGATTTCCTCATGTTTGTACAATTTATTGCAGCAACATCATATTCAACTTCAATAGTAGATTGAAAGATGCAATTTTATTTCTTGCCAGTCCATGCAACTAGCCTTTTTACTAAGAAAAATACTCCTTTACTAGTTCTTTTTTTATCATCAAAATTTCTAGCCCAATTAGCATCACTGTAGGCTCTCAATTCAAATTTCTCATTTTTTTATAGTATAGACCATAGTCTTCTTTTCCTTTAAGATATCTCATTATTGTCTTAACAACCATCAAATAATTCTCTCTAGGATTAGCAGAGAATCTTCCAACTATCACAATAGATAATGCAATATCAGTTCTATTATGCACTACATACTATAATTTACTAATCATAAGCATGTACACTATTTTATTCACCTCAGCTAAATCATCATTCTTTTACAATTTATGTCATGTCACCATAGGTGTTCTACCAGCTTATAATCTTTCAATCCAAAAGTTTTCAATATTACCTTTACATACTTTGATTGACTGGTGTATATATTATATTTCATTTGATGTATTTTCAAACGCACAAAGAATTTGATCTATCCAAACATAGACATCTCAAATTCATTCTCCATTTCATTTGCAAAAGCCTTACATAAAGTATCTTGATATCCAAATATGATATCATCACCAAAAAATTTAGATAGTAAAATACCCTTGCCTTTCTCTATCTTCAAGTATAGATCATTGTTATCATCAGTCCTCTCAAATCCTATTTTCATAAGACAATTATGAAACCTTTCATACCATGTTGTTTGTTCTTTCTTTAGACCATATAAAGTTTTGTATAGTCTATGTACCATGTTTTTGTTATTAGCATCAACAAATCCTTCTGGTTGTTCTATATGTACCTCTTCCTACAATATACCATTCATAAATGCAAAATAATATCTATTTGATTAAATTTGAAACCTTTGTTTGTAGAGTAAGCAAGAAAAGTTCTTACTTCTTCCAATCTTGCAATAGGAGTGAATGTTTCCCCATGATCTATCCCTTCTTCTTATGCATATCCTTTAAAAACTAATCTTTCCTCACTTCTTTTGACTTCACTATTTTCATTTAACTTGTTTTTGTACACCCACTTGGTGACAATCACATTTTTATCTTCTGGTCTAGGAACTAGAGTAAATGTTTTGTTTTTCTCAATTTGTTCAATCTCTTCTTTCAAGGCTGTACTCTAATCCACATCTTTTAAGGCATATTTCACTATTTTAGTTTCATGCATGCTAAGAAAACATGTATCATTTCTCAACGTGTTCCTTGTCATTGGTCTAGCATCTTTATCATTAATAATTTGTGGAGCAGCATGATGTCTCTTGACATACTTAAACAGTCTTGGGTCTACTTTGTTTTCCTCATTTGGTCTTTCAACTTATTAATCACTATGTACATCTCTATTAGGAAGCTCAACATCTTTTTCATGTATACTAATCTTAGACTCAGAATGTTCCTCAATTTTAGTCTATAACTTGGCACCTGAATGTAGCTTAGTTCTTGAATGCAACTTGATGTTCATAGTGTGTGATTTGACAATCACTGAAACTAGCTATTAATTTGCATCTTGATTTACATCATCTTCATCAGTGGCCATACCTTCATAAAAGTATACAAATGATCTACATTCTTCTAGTTCCTTCATAGGTTCAGCCTCATGCACTTTTGTATATTCATCAAATTTCACATTTTCACTTTTTAGAACTTTATTAGTGTTAGTATTTAAATAGTTATAATATTTACTCTTGTGGAATAACCAAGGAATATAGCTTCTTCACCTTTTCATCTAATTTACCATTCCTAAAATCCTTTAGAATATAACACTTGCTTCCAAATATGTTAAAATATTTTACATTGGGTGAGTATCCATAGCATAGTTCAAAAAGTGTTGAATAAGTACCTTTTTTGACTTGTACATGGTTCAAGGCATAGATAGTTGTACTTATAGCTTCTCTCCAATATTTCAAAGCAACAATTTTCTCCATCATGAATGTCTTGGAATAGTCCACAACATATATTTCCCTCCTTTTAACAATTCCATTTTGTGGAGGGGTCCTAAAAGAAGTTATCTATCTTTTGATTCCTCTATTATTACAAAACATCTCAAGATCATTTGATGTAAATTCCCCTCCTCTATCAAAACTCAAATATTTTATACTTTTACTAGTTTCCTTCTCTAATCTTACTAAGTACCACTTAAAAATTTGGAAAACATCATATTTCTATTTCAGAAACATAACTATAGTCATTCTAGAATAATCATCAACAAATAACACAATGCACTTATCTCTTTTGTTTACTTGCACATCAATTGTTCCACACAAGTTAGTATGAAAAATCTCTAATATTCCTTTATAGGTACAAGTCTTACTCTTAAAACATGAATTTTTCATTTTGCCTAGGTAATATTGTTTGCAAATTATCTTGTCAAGTTTCTTCAACTTAGACAAACCTCTGACTCTTCTACTGTTACTGATACTAATCAAGTTATTGTTGGAAATCTTTAGAATAACTGAGAGGGGGATGACTTAGTTATCTAAGGTCCAAATGTATAAATAAAAACTTTCATAGCTTAGTGAACCCATAAAACATTTGTCATTATGCATATATCCATAAGATTATGCATTCACTTAAAAACCTGTAGGTTGCTATCAAATCAATTTGCAAAAATGTAAACATGAGACATAATAGATTCAACAACACATTTGACACAATGATTTATGTGGAAACCCAATTTGGGGAAAACCATCAGTAACATGCTACTCTTTTTCATTCTTCTAAAGTGATGCCATGTAAAACGTTAGCCCTTTTGAAGGTTACAATACACACTATTTAAAGTGACCCTATTAAAGGATTTCAATCACCCTATTAGGAGTGAGCCTTGTTAGAGGACTTTAAACATTTACTTGGAATGTCACCTAGTTAAAGGGTTTACAAATGACTATTAGATAACCTTAATCCGAAGGATTTACCCTAGACTAATACAAATAATAAGGCTTTGATCTGTTAACAACTTACAACTCCATTTGCAAATTATAGATCTATGTTTTAGTCCTCCATTCTGCTTAGCTTTCACACATTTCAGCACTAATAGCGTATTCACCCTTCAAACATTCATACCCTTAAGCCTTTTTCTTAACACATCAATGCAAACTCTTAACTTAGGTCACTTCATGAAGCAATTCCCTTGACTCCTTGTTTTCCTTAACTTAGGTCACTTGATGAAGCAAGACCCTTGACTCCTTGTTTTCCTTAGGTTCTCAGACAAGACAACCCTTGCTTCTAATTAGCCATCCTTATAAATAGAGAATTATGATCTTTCACCATTCATTCTTCATCGTCCAATTTAGGGTTAGGATAGATTAGGTAGGATTTAATGAATCTACCCCTAATTCCATATCACTTCTAAAAACTTCTCCTTCAATGCTCTTTAAATTTTCCTCAAAATGGTTTACCATGAATTCTTTGCCACCAACTCATCAATCTTATCTTCCACCTAGTTCACATAGTCCAAGAAAACAAACTTGTCAGCTCAGATCCATAAAATTTACAATCTTTTTAATAATGCTAACACTTAGCATTAACTTGTTTCTAATGCTTGACACATATTGTGTTGCTCAACATCCTCTAAAAAATTACTCAACATGAACTAAAGTTTACTAGTGCTCATCATCAACTAAATTTTACTTGACATCCACTATTTCTCTCAACATACATTAAAATGAGCTTTTACTAGGCTCCAACTAATTTTTTGCTTGACTAACACTAACTTTTCTCAACACCTGCCATCCATTCGGTCAAGCTTCATAGACAAACTTTGTTTAACTTACTCTTCTAAACTTGCTTTGTGTAACTAACCTTTGTAACCTTAAGTAGATTATCAATCCACTATGATATCACTGTCTTAGTTGATTCTTGTGCTCCTATTTTATCTCATAACTCAACCTTTCCTCTAGGTACTTTTGTTACATATTTTTGATCAAATCCTCTTCATCAATCAAACAAGTGATAGTACTTAAATCATATAAGTAGTTGTCTTACCAGAAAAAAGAAATTTTGAGATCAATGATAGAATAATTATTGAAACACATTTATCATACTTGTATTGATGTGATTTCAACAATCTCCCTCTTTAGCATTGATGGAAAACCAAACTAAAATCTCTCACTCTATCAGCAACTTTCATCTTTTGAATAGGTTACAAAGTTCTTTTTTGTCAACCTTATAACTCCCTTTGAATTACTTCTTATATCTCCCTTCTACAGTATCTCCCTCTTACTAGGTAGATATTATTAACAGATATACCATCTTTTTCATACTATGTGTTTTAGAATTTCTCCCTCTTTGTTCAATTTCCAATCTCTTGTATTTCTCCTAATTAGTAACTATCTCCCTTTTTCTTGTGTTTCCCCTGATCAGTAACTATCTTCCTTTTTCTTTTTTATTTCCCCTGATCAGTGACTATCTCCCTCTTTGACAACAATGCTAAAGACTTGACATCTTAATATGCAAATATGAACTTCTTTAGTTCCTTTTGTATCACATTTCTTGTGACTAATTTTTACTTTCAACTCTTTGATTACTTTAGGCAACTCCTAAAGTAAGATCCACTGCATCAATTTGTAATATATAACAATTGACTTTTTTGATGTAGTGCACTCCTTTTCTTACTCACATAGCCTTTGATAGGGGTATCACCCCTATTTATCTCTTAGATACTCATGAGCATCTTTAGGTAATGCTTTTGTTAAGATATCAAAAATTTGATCTTTTTTGTTAACGTATTCCATCTTCACCTCTTTATCTTGAACTAATTCTCTCAAGTAATGATACTCGATTGCAATTTGCTTAGTCTTTATGTGCATCACAAGATTCTTTGATATATTTATGACATTTGTATTATCACAATAAAGTGTCATTGGTTCTATGATGTCTTCCTTCATACCTTTGAGTAGCTATATGAGCCATATAATATTTGTACAATTTATAGCAGCAACAACATATTTAACTTCAATAGTAGATTGTGAAGTGCAATTTTTTTCTTTGCTAGTCCATGTAACCAGCCTCTTGCCTAAGAAAAATGCTCCTCCACTAGTTCTCTTTCTGTCATCAATGTTTCTAGCCCAATGACATCAGTATAGGCTCTTAATTCAAATTTTTCATTTTTTCTTACAGTATAGACCATATTCCTCTATTCTTTTCAGATATCTCAAAAGTCTCTTTACAACCATCAAATTATTCCACTTGGGATTAGCAGAGAATCTTGCAACTATCCCTATAGATAATACAATACTAGGTTCACTATGTGCTACATAGTGTAATTTTTCAATCATAGACTTGTATAGTGTTGGATTCACCTTAGCTAAATCATCATTCTTTGATAGTTTATGGATTGTCACACTAGGTGCACTTACTAGCTTGGAATCCTCCAATCCAAAAGTTTTCAGTATCTACTTGACATACTTTGACTGAGTGATGTATATACCATATTTCATTTGATATACTTACAAACCCACAAATAAATTTATCTCTCCAAATATAGACATTTCAAATTCTTGATTCATTTCATTTGCAAAAGCCTTACATAAAGCAGCTTGACCTCAAAATATGATATCATCAAAAAAAAATTCAAATAACAAAATACCTTTTCCTTTTTCTATCTTCATGTATAGATTGTTGTTGTCATCAGTCCTTTCAAATCCAATCCTCACAAGATAATTATTAAGTCTCTAATGCCATGCTCTTGTGCTTGTTTCAAACCATATAGAGCTTTGTATAATCTACATAATATGTTCTTATTGTTAACATCAACAAATCCTTCTGGTTATTCTATGCAAAGTTGTCACTCCTTCCAATGTAGCAATAGGAGTAAATGTTTCTCCATAGTCAATTCCTTCTTGTGGATATCCTAAGTTGCAAACTAATCTTGCTTTGTTTCCTATGACTTCACTATTTTCATCTAGCTTATTTCTAAATACCCACTTGGTGCCAATCACATTTTTGTCTTCTAGTCTAGGTACTAGAGTCCATTCTTATTTTTCTTAATTTGTTTAAACTCTTCTTCCATGGCATTACTATAGTCCACATCTTCTAAGGTATCTTTTATTGATTTTGGTTATTTTATGCTCAACAAGCATGTATCACTTCTCAACTTGTTTCTTTTCATTGGTCTAGCATCTATATCTCTAATGATTTGTGTAGTAGAATGATGTCTCTTAACAAATTTAGACAATCTTGGTTTAGCTCTAGTTTCATCATTTTGTTTGTCTACTCCAAAGTCACTATGTACATTTCTATTAGGTATTTTAGCATCTCTTCCATGTACACTAATCTCAAGATTAGAATGTACCTCAATTTCATTTTTTAACTAAACATTTTAGTGTGGCTCAGTTCCTGAATGAAACTTGACATTCATATTATGTGACTCATCAGTCACTAAAATTTGTTGTTGGTTTGTAGATTGATTTGCAACATCTTTTTTAGTAGACATACCTTCATAAAAGTATACAAATGATTTGTATTCTTCTAGTTCTTTTGTAGGTTCAGCCTCATGAAGTTCTATGTATTCACCAAAATTTACATTTTCCCACAACTTTGTTTGTGTTAGTATTCAAACACTTATAAGCTTTACTTCTTGTGGAACAACCTATGAATATACCTTCTTCACTTTTTGAATCTAGTTTACCATTTTTGGAATCTTTGAGAATAAATATTTCTCTTCCAAATACCTTAAAATAATTTACATTAGGTGAGTATCCATAGCATGTTTCAAATGGTGTTGAAAGAGTACCTTTCTTGACTTATACATGGTTCAAGGCATAGACGACTATACTTACAACTCCACTCCAACATTTGAAATCAAAAAATTTCTCCATCATGAGTATCCTAACATATTCCTTTGTAGACTGGTACCTCATTTCAGCAATTCCATTTTGTAGAGGGGTTCGAGGAATAGATGTCTATATGTTGATTCCTCTATCATTACATAACATCTCAAACTCATTTGATGTAAATTATCCTCCTTTGCTAGATCTCAAACATTTTAGACTTTTACCTATTTCCTTTTCAACTCTTACTAAGTACCTTCTATTCCAAAAACATAACTATCATCATTTTTAGAATAATCATCAAGTAGCATAATGTACTTATCTCCTTTTTAGCTTTCTACTTCAATGGGTGCACACAAGTTAGTATGCGCAATTTCTATTATATGAGGTTTACTTTTAAAACTTGACTTTCTCATTTTGCCTAACATTGTTTATGCATTATATTATTAGGCTTCTTCAACTTAGGAAGACCTCTAACTTTTCTTATGTTACTGATATTGACCAAGTTATAAAAATTAACATGACATAACCTTTTGTGCCATAGCCACACGTCATCAAATTTTACAATAAGACAAGTACCATCCTCTATGTCAAGATAGAATAGATTACTCCTAGTTTGATCACCTTTTTCAATCAATTTTCCATTAGCATCATATATCTTAGCGATCTTTTTTTCAAACTCAACCTTACATCCTGAATTATTTAATTGGGACACACTTAATAGATTATAGTTAAGTCCTTCAACATAGTAAGAATTGTCACACAAAATACTTTCTGTGAGTTTGACAGAACCTTTTCCTTTTATCAAACGTGGTACATCATTACCAAAGCTTATACTATTTCCATCATAACAATTCAAGGTAATGAACATACGTTTGTCTCTAGTCATATGATGTGAACATCCATTGCCAATAATACATCTATCATTCTTGTTTGCACAAGACATAAGTTTTGTCACCTCATCTTTATTAGATTTTTCCTTCATTGCAACATTCAACACTTCATCATCATGTTCATTAGATTCATCTCTTGTTTCCTCTTTAGCAATGTAGCAAGACTTCTTGCCTTTGTGTTTGTAATCCTTGTTGTCTTCATATCTTTTCCTTTTATACTTGTCACCACCTCTATAGTTCTTCTTCTTTGTACATCTAGTTGCAATATGACCAACTCCATTACAATTGAAACAAATGATGGGTAACTTACCTCTACCTTTGTGAAATCTTCTTTCTAGTAATGCTTCAAGCTGTTCTACATCTTCCTCATCTGTGTCACTATCACTACACACATAGTTTTCCTTTTTCTTCTTCTTCTTGTCATTAGGTTCCTTTAATGACAACTTTATCGCTGAAAGAAAATTCAATATTTTTAATTTTATAATTGTCAAAATTAGATATCTCAAAAGTAGTGTGTCTACCTACCAGACCTTCAAGGGATAGAGTATTCCTTGGTATACATCTTAGTTCTTGTATTGTAGAAACTCTAATGGCATATATAGGGGGTAATGTTCTCAAAACTTTTCTTAGTACAGTATCATCATCTATTGTACCAATAGCTCCTCTTATTGCATTAACAACATCTTTTATGCTTGAGCAATATTTTCACCTTCTTGCATTATCATATCATCAAACTTACCTTTGAGACCTTCAAATTTGGTTCTTAGAACATTGGTTTCTCCTCCATAGATGGTTTTTGAAGCATCCCACATTTTCTTTTCACTATCAAGGCCTTTGATATCATCAAATTCAGCATAGCTTAGGGTAGAGGAAATCTCCAACATTACCTGGTTGTGTTCTTTATTGTTTTACATATCCTCGGCAGTTAGTGGTCTAGTAGGTTCAACATGCTTAGTAGTAATGATAGATTGTGCATGATCTAGAAGTCCTCTAAGGTGTAGCTTCATCAAAAAATTTCATGCAGGGAAGTTACCTCTATTGAGCTTGGGTACATCTCTTTTTACCATCTTGATCTTTATTTTTTTAGTACCTTCAAACTAGTCCTCTTAACCAAATGACTCTGATACCAATTGTTGGAATTCTTTAGAATAACTGAGAGCAGTAGTAAATTAGTTATCCAAGGTCTAGATGTATAAATATAAAAAATTCATAGCTTAGTGAACCCATAAAATATTTTTCATTATGCATGCATCCATAAGATTATGCATTCACTTAAAAACTAGTAGGTTACTATCAAATCAATTTGCAGAAATGTAAATATAAAACATAATGGATTCAACAACACATTTGAAATAATGATTTATGTGAAAAACCAATTTGGGAAAAACCACCAGTAACATGCTACTCTTTTTCAGTCTTCTGAAGTGATGCCCTGTGAAAGGTGAACCCTATTAAAGGTTACAATCCACACTCTTAAATGTCACCTTTTTAAAGGATTTCAATCACCCTATTAGGAGTGAGCCTTGTTAGAGGATTTTAGACCATTCACTTGAAATGTTAGTCAGTTAAAGGATTTACAAATAATTGTTAGGTCAACCTTAATCCAAAGGATTTACCCTAGATTGATATAATTATTAGAGAGTAATAGTAAGGCTTTGATTTATTAACAACTTATAACTCCATTTACAAATTACAAATATCTATTTCAGTCCTCCATTCTACTTGGATTTCACATATTTATGCACTTATAACTTGTTCACCCTTCAAGAATTAATACCCTTAAGCATTTTTGCATAACATGCCAATGCAGACACTTCACCAAGGTCACTTGATGATGTAATACCTTTGACTAGTTGTCTTCCTTAGGTTTTTAGACATGACAACCCTTGCTTCTGACAAGCCATCCCTATAAATAGAGAATTAAAATATATTTTTATTCATTCCCCATTGTCCAATTTAGGGTTAGGATAGGTTAGGTAGGATTCAATGAATCTACCCTTAATTTCATTTCACTTCTAGAAACTTCTCCTTCAATCCTCCTTGAATTCGCCTCAAAATAGTTTACCATGAATTCTATGCCACCAACTCATCAATATTATCTTCCACCTAGTTCACACAATCTAAGAAAATAAACTTGTTGTGTCAGATTAATTAAATTCATGATCTTTCTATTAATGCTAAAACTTGTCATTAACTTGTTTTTGATGCTCGACACATATTGTGTTGCTTGGTATCCTCTAAAGAATCAATTGACATGAACTAAAGTTTATTGGTGCTCAACATCAACTAAACTTTACTTGACATGCACTATTTTTCTCAAAATACACTAAAATGAACTTTTAGTTGGCTCCAACTAATTTTCTACTTGGCTTGCACTAACTTTTCTCAACACCTACTATCCATTTGATCAAGCTTGGTAGAAAACTTGTTTAACTTGTTCTCGTGAACTTGCTTAGTATAACTAGCCTTTGTAACTTTAAGTAGATTATCAATGCACTATGATATCACTATCTTAGCTCATTCTTGTACTCCTCTTTTATATTATAACTCAACCTTTCTACTAGGTTCTTTTGTTACATCTTTTTGATCAAATCCTCTTCATTAATCAAACAAGTGATAGTACTTAAATCATATAAGTAATTGCCTTGCTAGCAAAAACAAGGTTTGACATCAGTGACAAAACAATGATTGAAACACATTTATCATACTTTTATCAATCTAATTTCAACAATATTTCTCTTTCAATAGTTATCAAAATTAACATGACATAACCTCTTATTCCATAGCCACATATCATAAAATTCTAAAACTAAACAAGTAGCATTCTCTATATCAAGGTAGAAAGGATTACCTCTAGTTTGATCACCTTTTCCGATTAGTTTTCCATTAGTCTCATATATCTTAGCAATCTTTTTCTCAAACTCAACTGTACAACCTAAATTATTTAGTTTTGACACACTCAACAAATTATAGTTAACTCCTTCAACATAATAAGCATTGTTACATAAAATATTTTCTATGAGCTTGATAGAAATTTTTCCTTTTATCAAACAAGATGCATCATTAACAAACCTTACACTATTTCCATCATATTAATTCAAGGTAATGAACATACTTTCATTTTTAGTCATGTGATGTGAACACCCGCTCTCAATGATCCATCTATCATTCTTGTTCACACAAGACACCAGTATAGTTGCTTCATCCTCATCATATTCATCCTTCATTACAACATGCACAACTTCATCATCATGATTATCTGATCCATCTTTTCTTTTCTCCTCAGCAATGTAGCAAGACTTCGTGCCTTTGTCTTTGTGATCTTTATTTTCTTCATCTCTTTTACTTGTGTACTTGTCTCCATCTTTTTAATTCTTCTTTTCTAGACATCTACAAGAAATCTGACCAACCTCATTACAATTGAAACACATGATAGGTAACTTACCTCTAAACATGCCTTTACCTCTATAAAATCACTTGTCTAGCAATGCTTCAAGTTGCTCTACATACTCCTCATTTGTATCATAGTCATTGGACACATATTTTACCTTTTTCTTCTTCTTCTCATTATTTTCCTTCAATTACAACTTGGCTTTGAAAGCAGATTCAACATTGTCATGTTTGAAATTATCAAAATTAGATGTCTTACAAGAAGTGAACCTACCCACCAGACCTTTAATAGTTAGATTATAACCTGGTACACATCTTAGTTCTTGTATTGCAGAAACTCTAATACCATAAATAGAGAACAGTGTTCTCTAAACTTTTGCTAGTATAGTCTCATCATCTATTATACCAGTAGATCCTCGTATTTCATTAATAACATCCTTTATCTTATAGCAATATTGAGCAATAGTATCACCTTCTTGCATCCTCATATCATTGAACTTACCTCTAAGACTTTTAGATTTGCTTCTTAAAATATTTGCATCACCTCTATAGATGGTGTGTAGAGAATCCCACATTTTCTTTGCACTGTTCCAAACCCTAATATCATCAAACTTGACATAACTTATGGCAGAGGTGATCACCAACATTTATTGATTGTGTTCTTTCTTCTTTTTCAAATCTTTATTAGTTAGGTCTCTAGTAGGATCAACATGCTCATTAGCAATGGTAGGTTGTGCATGATGTCCAAGAACTCCTAGGTGTAGCTTCATTAGAACTTTCCATGCATGAAAAAAATCTCTATTAAGCTTGGGTATTTTTCTTTTTGAAATCTTGATCTTTTTGCTTCTCATACCTTCAAACTAGTCCTCTTAAGTAGATGGCTTTGATACCAATTGCTAGAATTCTTTAGAATAACTTGGGGGGTGGAGGGGTGAATTAGTTCTCCAAGGCCCAGATCTAATAATAATTTTTTTTTTCTACCTAGTAAACCCATATCCATAAAAAAATTTCATCATGCATGCATCCATTAGATCATACAATCACTTAAGCTTGTAGGTTACTATTAAATCAACTTTACATAAATGTAAGCATAAAACATAACAAACTCAATAACATATTTGAAACAATGATTTAATATGGAAATCTAATTTGGAAAAAATCACTAGTAACATGTTACTCATTCTCACTCTTCTAAGGTGATGCCCTATGAAAGGCCAACCCTATTTAAGGTTACAATGCACATGGTTAAATGTGACCTAGTTAATGTATTTCAATTAGCCTATTAGGAGTGAGCCTTTTAAGAGGACTTTAGAACATTCACTTGGAATATCACCTAGTTAAAAGATTTAAAAATGACTTATGGTCAACCTTAATCCTAAGAATTTACCCTAGACTGATATAATGATTAGAAATTAATAGCAAGGCTTGGTCTCATAACAACTTACAACTCCATTTGTAAATTATGGATCTTTCTTTGAGTCATCCATCATGCTTGGCTTTCACACACTTCAACTCCGATAGCTTGTTCACGCTTCAAGCCTCCATACCCATAAGCCTTCTTACTTTTCTCACCAATGCAGTCTCTTCTTTTACACAATTGAATGAATCAATACCCTAGACTCCTTTTCTTCCTTAGGTTCTCATTCATGGCAACCTTTGCTTCACGCCAATCATCTCTATAAATAGAAAATTAATATCTTTTACCATTAAACCTCCAAGAAAGAAAACTTGACAACTTAAATTCATTGAATTCATGATCTTTCTTATAATTTTGAAATTCGACACTAACTAGCTTCTTATGCTTGGTAGATACTACATTACTCAAGATCCACTATCAAAACACTTGGCACAAACTAAGGTTTACTAGTGCTTGCCATCAACTAGAATTTACTTGGTTTACATTGTATCTCTTAACTTACACTTTAATTGACTTTGCTCATGTCCAATAGATTTTCTTCTTGGCTTACACTAGTTTTTCTTGGCACATACCATGCAGATTGTTAAGCTTGGTAGACCCAATTCGTTTAACTTGTTCTTCTAAACTTAATATGTGTATCCATCCTTTGTAACCTTAAGTATATTATCAATACACTATAATATCACTATCTTAACCAATCCTTATACTTCTTTTCCATATCATAACTCAACATTTCCTCTAGGTGCTATGGTTACCTCATTTGATCAAATCCTTTTCATCAATCAAACAACTGATAATACTCAAATCATCTATCTTACCAACAAGTCACAGGTTTGCCATCAGTGATAAAAAAAAGATTGAAAAACATTATCATACTTGTATCAATCTCTTCTAAATAGAAACAAGTTATAAATAATCCTAGGAAATACATGAGGTAAGAAATATTATTTTTTTAGATTTTTTGTATATATATTAATTTTGCATCTTGCTCTTCTTTTTTTGTAATTTATTATATCATTTTGTGTAGTCTTGTTAATATGTTTTCATGTGATGAATATATTCTAGGCAGTTGTCATCTAAAGAAAATGATTAAAAAACATCAAGGATTCGAAGAGAAAAATTCCTTAGCTTTTGTGTGTGATGCAAAACTATCTACCATCAACTTTTTTCAATGCACAAGAAAGATACCTCATGCATCTAGTTGAGGAGATTGAATTATGTGGACCTATACCAACTAGGTCAATGTGGATGGTTGAGAGGCGATTGAAATTAAGGTTTCTTTTTTTTGACAAAGAGCATGTCTTGAGGGTTTCATCATGGAGGGATGTATGATATACCAAACTATGGTGTACAATAGTGAATATCTTCCCATGTTTGTATCAAAAATCCATGTAGATCACATTTCGGATCCCAACATGGTTAACAAATTCAAAGGAGATTACTTGATGGGGAAGGGTAGATTGAGGAAAGTGAGAGGTAATTATAAGATATTATTATACTTAATTAATTCTTATCCATCATTAATATAAGTCTTTTTTGATTGGTCTATTTTTTATACAGTTACTCACGAATGGGATGCACTTTATTTGTATATTGCAAACAATCTTGATTAGATGATGGTATGGATTTAAAAATCTCAACAAAATGTGTTGAAAATAGATTGATACAAGTATGAACATGTGTTTCAATAATTTTTTATTACTGATATCAAACCTACTACTTATTGGTAAGACAATTGCTTAGATGAATTGAGTACGATAATTTATTTGATCAATTGATGAAGAGGATTTGATCAAATGAGGTAACAATAGCACCTAGACAAAAAATTGAGTTATGATATGGAAAAAGGAGTACAAGGATTAGCTAAGATAGTGATATTATAGTACATTAATAATATACTTAAGGTTTCAAAGGATGGTTATATTGATTAAGTTCAGAAGAACAAGTTAAACAAATTGTGTTTACCAAGATTAACATTCTACATAGTAGGTGCTAGGCAAAGTTAGTGTAGGCCAAGCAAAAAATCAATCAGAGCTAAGAAAAGTCAATTTCAGTATAAGCTGAGTGATATAGTATAAACCAAGTAAAGTTTAGTTGACACCAAGCACCAATAGACTTTAGTTCATGGCGAGTGATTTGATAGTGGATGTTGAGCAACATAGTATGTAAGATAATCTTAATGAGCTAGTGGAATAGAATTCAAGATAAACCATTTTGAGCTAAATTCAAAGAGGATTGAAGGAGAAGTTTCTAGAAGGGAATTAAATGAAATGAGTAGTAGATTCATTGAATCCTAACTAATCTAACCTAATCCTAAAATGGACAAAGGAGGATGAACAACAAAAGATCTTAATTCTCTATTTATAGAGATGGTTGGTTAGAAGAAAAGGTTGTCATGTGTGAGAACCTAAGGAAGACAAGGAGTCTAGGGTATTTATTCATTCAGTGACCTAAGAGAATAGATTGCATTGGTAAGAAAAATAAGAAGGATTAATGGTATGGATGCTTGAAGGGTGAAAAAGCTATTAGAGCTAAAGTGTGTGAAAGCTAAGTAGAATGGACAACTGAAACAAAGATCTATAATCTACAAATAGAGTTGTAAGTTGTTATCATATCAAGCCTTACTATTACTTTATAATCATTGTACAAGTCTAGGGTAAATCCTTTGGAGTAAGGTTGAACTAATAGTCATTTGTAAATTCTTTAACTGATTGACATTCCAAGAGAATGATCTAACATCCTCTAACAAGGCTTACTCCTAATAGGCTGATTGAAATCCTTTAATTAGGATACATTTAGTAGTGTGCATTGTAACCTTTAACAGGGTTGGCCTTTTGCAGGGTATCACTTCAGAAGAGTGAGAATGAGTAGCATGTTACTGGTGGTTTTTTCCAAATTAGGTTTTCACATTAAATCATTGTGTCAAAGGTGTTATTGAATCTATTATTTTTCATGCTTACATTTCTGCAAAGTTGATTTGATAGTAACCTAGGATTTTAAGTGATTGTATGATCTAATGGATGCATCCATGATGAAAAATATTTTATGGCTATGGCTTGAATAAATTTTGAAAAGTTTTAATTATACATCTAGACCTTAGATAAATAATTCACCTCCCACCTCTTAGTTATTCTAAAGAATTCCAATAATTGATATTAGAGTCATCTGCTTAGAATGACTAGTTTAAAGGTACCATAAGCAAAAGGATCAAGATGTCAAAAAGAGAGGTACCCAAGCTTAAAAGAGATAAATTTCCTACATAGAAAACTATGATGAAGCTATACCTAGGAGATCTTGGAGATCATGCACAATCTACCATTTCTAATGAGCATGTTGATCCTATTGGAGCCCTGACTTCTGAAAATCTAAAAGAAAAGAATGACCACAACCAACCAATATTGGAGATTGCCTCTATACTAAGCTATGCTAAGTTTGATAGTGCATATAAAATTTGGGATGCTCTTCACAAATTTTTTGATAGTGCATATAAAATTTGGGATGCTCTTCACACCATCCATAGAGGTGATAAATGTTCTAATAGTCAAAGCTGAAAGTCTTAGAGGTAAGCTTGATGATATGAGAATGCAAGAAGGTGACAATATTGCTCAATATTTCTCTAGGATAAAAGATGTTAATGCAATAAAAGGAGCTACTAGTAAAATAGATGATGGTACTATACTAAAAAAGTTTTGAGAACACTACTACCCATTTATGCTATTAGATGCTCTACAATACAAGCACTAAGATGTATACTAGAAATTGGTCTGACTCTTGAAGATCTGGTCGGTAGGCTCATTGCTTCTAAGCTATCTAATTTTGATAATTTCAAACTTGACAATGTTGAACCTACTTTCAAATCCAAGCTTTCATTGAAGGAACCTAATGAGAAGAAGAAGAAAAAGCTAAAATGTGTGTCCAGTGATAGTGATATAGATGAGAAAGATGTAGAAGAACTTGAATCACTACTAGTAAGGAGATTTCACAGAGGTAAAGATAATCTCAAAGGTAAGTTATCTATCAGGTGTTTCAATTGAAAGAAAAGGTATTTTATTGTCCAAATTTTTTGTTGATGATATCATATTTGGAGTTCAAGATACTTTATGTAAGGCTTTTGCAAATGAATGAAGAAAGAATCTGAGATCTCTATGTTTGGAGAGATCAAGTTCTTTGTGGGTTTGCAAGTACATCAGAGGAGATATGGTATATACACCACTCAGTCAAAGTATGTGAAGAAGATACTAAAAACTTTTGGATTGGAAGATTTAAGGACAGTAAACACACCTATGCTGACATGACATAAATTATAAAAGAATGATGATTTAGTTGAGGTGAGTCAAACATTATATAGGTTTATGATTGGAAAATTACAGTATGTAATACATAGAAGACCTGATATTGGATTATCTATAGGGATAGTTGCAAGATTTTCTATTAATCCTAGGGACAATCATTTGATGGCAGTTAAGAGAATAATGACATATTTGAAAGGAACATAATACTATGGGCTATACTACAAGAAAAATGATAAATTTGAATTGACAGCCTATACTAATGTTGATTGGGCTAGAAATATATATGATAGAAAGAACACTAGTGCAGGAGAATTTTTAGTACGAAAAAGGTTTTTTACATGGACTAGAAAGAAACAAAACTACTTCTCTCAATCTACTGTTGAAGCTGAATATGTTGTTGTTGAACTAAATTGTACAAATATTGTATGGATCAAACAACTAGTCAAAGGCATAAAAAAGAAATCACTAAACCTAAGATACTTTATTGTGATAATACATTAGCTATCAATATATCAAAGAATCTTGTGATACATACAAAGACTAAGCACATTGCAATCAATTGTCATTACTTGAGAGAGTTAGTTCAAGATAAAGAGGTGAAGATATAATATGTTAACAATTGGAAGAATGAATGCTAATGATATTCCTATGTTGGAGTATTGTAGAAACATGATTGGATCCTTGTCATGATGATATGTTATATTCATGATTGTGTTTATCATTAATGTCAATGATAAGATTAGAATATGGTCTATTTTATCATTTCATTTTCAATTGAATTTGAAAACTTTCTAAAGACTTTGATGTTTAAGAACATGATGTTTATGATAATTTTAGATACATGTGTGCATAATTACTTTTCAGGAGTAAAATGAATATGCTATGAAGTGATATGTTATTTGATTAAAAAATAGTGAAAATGATGTTTTTTCTTCCTTAGCTAGGTTGGGTAGTTCTCCTACAGTAATGTGACATAGGGTAAACTAATTTAGATGACATATTTTGAATTAGTCTTGATGTATGTTATTACTTTGGAGGCACTAATATTTTGTAGACTTAAAGGTGAAGTCAACTTAGCTAAGCAAAGTTAGCAGCCCAAGAAAATGGTGGTATGTTTCATTAATGACCTTCCACATCACCAACCATTTCATCCATAACAACTAGTATCTATTTTCAGGAAAATGGAAGTCAAAGTGGGAAATCTATGGGTCATGAGCTCCAACATTCCTATTCCATTTGGTGCCCAAGTTAATTCATCTATTGTAATATTCAATGACATCCATTGTTTTGGTAGTTGATGGAGTCTAAAATCTAGGAATTTTGTTCCTAGTTTGTGCTGAAATAGCTAGAAGTCTATGTTCCAGAGAGAATTAATTAGTGTTTTCAGTAGAAACAAGAATTTTTTGATTTTTTGAGTACTGAATGTAGGGTATGTGTAGGATCATGGTGTGTCAAAAGGTGGTGATGTGAAAAAAATAGAGTTTGAAAATGTTTAAAAGTGTTTCAAAATCCACTTTGACTTTTTTCCACCCATCCTGATACCACAGCTTAAAAGTAGGCCCAAGCCTTATCAGGTATCCAATTTCATATCAAGTATTCAATTTCATATCAGATACCTAATACCTATACTATGATTTATAAAAAAAATAACAAACTTGAGGGCTATTTGTTGACATTGCATTTTTGGTTTTGAGCTCGGATATTCGATCCGCGAATGGATACACGATATAGTTTAGTGATTTTTTGTTTTTTTTTTTCTTATTTTTTCAATCAATTTTATTATAGATTTGTTAGTTTTAATTGAATTTGTTAAAATTTAGGGTTTTTTTTATAGAAATTGTTGAAATTTAGGTTTTTTTTTAATAGAAATTATGTTTTGCAAATTAATGGGTATGGTCGACTGAAATGATGATACTAAGGCAAGAAATACTATTCCTCATAACCCCCCACCAAATGCTCTAGTGCCCCCTCAAAATCATCCACCAAATGATCCCCTAGCCCCTCAAAACCCTCCTCAAAATGAGGATTTGGTATTTGAAAATCTCATCAAATTGAGGGCCTTGTGAACAACATATTTTACCGTACCCACATTGGCTCCTATGTTATCCATGTTAAACACCATAGTGGATAACATTGAAACACTTATCAAGGAACAAATTATCACTCTTCATTGGCATGAAGAAATGCATTAAATGTTTGATGATGGGTTGGACTATAATGAAGTTGCGGTCCTCAATATAAATAAAGATGATTTGGTTTCCCTTTTTGCAAACCCAAAAACTATTTTATCAAGTTACTACAAAATGCCTAACTAAAAATTAAATGGTGTACAAATGACACTCTACATGTGAAGTTTTGGGATCATTGGTGGATGATTTTTGACATCCCTCCACATAGAAATTTAGAGGTACCATTTTATTTCTTTAAAAAATTGTATGTAGAATTTTTGTTGTGCCTCAAAGTAAACTATTGGAGCATGAAGCTCAACATGGGTGTAGGAGGAGGAGCTCCTTAGGATAGACCTTAGTCCTAGAAGAAGAAAGTTGGCACTTTTGTCTCCCCTATTGATGTCTCCCCCCTCCTTGAGTGCAACATCCTAATATCATTGCAAAGGCTAACTATTAGACTATTAGAGCCATCCATAGATTGAGTATCCTATTGATATCCTAGGCTAGGTCAATGCTATTTCCTCTTGTTCATCATGCTAGTGCGACTTCATCATCGATGAGCTCATTACATGTTTGTGTGCCCCATACTTGCATAACGTGCAAGAATACTTTTTCTAGGTCCCATAGGTGATCATTTTGAGTATCAATTTGTATTTGATGAGGATACACTAGACACACATGTAGAGGCTATAGACCTTGATGCGAGAGAGGAGGGGCATGTAGAGGCATGGACTCCTTCTATGTCAGTACATGTATACATTTTTTTTTACAACATATGTGATTTAATGTTAATCTTTATAATAGAGTAATTTTAATTTTTAAGCCATATTAACTTATACATGTATGTGATCTTTATTCATGTTTAGCTGATGACTGAGGAGGAGCTGAGACAGGTTTTATGATGCCACATTCTCAGCTATTTCATTTGGCTTTGAGAAATCTAGGGTACATTATTTTGTGTTCTCATTGTTTTTTCTATTTGATATTGTAGCATATATTGTTTCTAATCTTTCTTTTATCTTATAGGTACCACCTATCCCTAGGGACAATGTGCAGGGGATGAGCCAGGAACCATTGACAAAGGAAACATAATTAGGTGCTTTCTATTTTATTAAATATCGATGCATTCTTGGAAAATGTTTTTGGTAATTAAATTTAATTATATTCTTTATTGTATAGGGTTTGGCTACTGGTAATGAGCCCATGCAGATTCTGTGTCGTAGGCACTCAAGCAATTCCATTTGCATTGAGAGCCCCATTGTATGTATAAGTATTATTTATTTTTAATTTTCCTTATTTTCATAAATAAATTCAAAACTAATTTATGTGATAGTCACATATAGTATTTTATGTCTCATAGGAAACTCCTAGTGTAGATGAGGTTGGATGGGAGAGTTTTTTATCTTTGATGATGCAACCACTATATCTTGAGGAGGAGCCTACACTAGTAAGTTGTAGTTTGAATTCTTGATTATATGTTATAAATTTAGCATGCTATGAATTATAATGTTATAGTGTAAGTTGTAGATTCATCTGACAAACATATTTGAACATAGAAAGGCCAAAATTAGTGAGCTACAAGCATTGCCAAGGGCATACGAGAGGACTCATGATCGGCATAAGAGGTCAATGAGAGAAGTATTTATGATGAAATTTTAAGAGCATAAATATTTTTTTTTAAAAAGATCATTATGAATTTGAGTAATTAAATGTTAGATACAAAGAATCATATAAATTTAGTAGTATGACATTGGGTTTTCCTTTTTTGTTTATGTAGGAGGCATTTGATTCACCTAGTGTGGTGAAGAGGTTGCATTTTGATCATCCACCAATAGCCTAGGATGGTATACTTCTCATAGGATGTGTCATGAGACATTTTGAGATGGCATATGCCACATTGTTTACATAAAAATTGATATTATACACATTCTAATGGTGTGATCAGCCACATTTTGTATATGGATCTATGTATTTTGATATATATTTTTTGTAATTTGTTTATGGATACATGAACTTTGATAGATATTTGTGTAATTTTTCTATGGATACATGTATTTTGATATATATTTTTTTCATTTATGTGCCCAATGATATACATATTAATTTAGTATCTAGTATTGTTCAATTTATTGTGGATCTTGTGTATTGTTCATGTTTATGGAATATCATTAATTTTGATCATGTTTTTTATATTTGATTCAAATGCAATAATTTGTGAACAAAATTTTAAGAGTATGTGAAGGATCATGGTCAACCAAATTATGCTCTTAAGTGGCAATAAAAATAAATAAAATAAGGATTATGTCAACTTGACATGCAATTTTCTACTTGTTATTAACTTTATATCAAAAAGTTGAGAGAAAAGGATCTCTAGCAAATTAAATCTAGTTTCTAAACTACTAGGACTTATCTCTAAAAAATAAAAAATTGATTGGTCAAAATTTTGAACTTTAATGCAATATTAAAAAAAATTCAAAACAAAAATAAAAAGTAGATGTATGTCTGACCACCTTAATCAAAATCAAATGATAATATTTTTAATAATATTTTAGATATAAGTAGTAGATTCATGCTTGGATGTGACACATATTTTTGAGTATTTTTATTCTAAATAAATAATAAATAATTAATTTTTGACTTTAGTATTTTTGGAATAAAAAAACTATCGTGTTTGACCACCTCAACTAATTCAAAACTTTGCAAAATTCAATTTTTTATTTTTTTCCCTTATATTAGATGAAACATAGAATGTGATGCATCTTTTGAATCTAAAAAATGTTGTACCATTTGAAAGTTATAGTTGTTTTTCAAGTAGTGTGTGAGTTAGCACTTTATACATAACTCCATTAGAAAATAAGTAATAATTACTTACTAAAGTCATAATTTGACAAACCTTACATTGATGGAAAGATAAGAACATTCTTAAGAAACCCTTTTCATTTCATCAAATTTTGGTGAAAAAAATATTGTCAGCTACATGTTTGAAGTAAAAATCACATAAAAGTAGGCCAAAAGCACATTTTTAGAATGTTTTTAAAGTTGACCATATAGGTTTTGTATAAAAAGATATAGTAGGCCTTATAAAGATATTAATTTTTTTCATTTAGTATCAGGGTGGGTGGGAAAAAAGTTGGAATAGATTTTGAAATGGATTGAGATATTTCAAAACTATAGATTTTTCAGATCGCCACTTTTTGGCACACCATGATCTTGCAGATACCCTTAACAACCTTTATTATCAAATTTGGATGCATTTTTTAATTTGAAATGCTATCATGAGTTATATCTTTTTTGTATCAAAAATTCTATAGTTAATATATGAGAGTTCACTTTTTGTCATCTGATTCAGAGTAAGCAAAATAGGGAAACCTTATTTATAGAGAGAAACCATAGAAACAAGTGACATATGAAAAACCATTGTTTTGCTTGTGGTTTGAGTTTTAGATTGGATTTATTCCTTATCTTGGCCAAATGATGTAAAGCCCTTTAGTACACCTTTAGTAAATAGTAATTTAAGTAAGGGGATTCACAAAAGGATGGTAGTTTATCAAGGAATTGGGATGAACTCAAAGGCTTCAATAAAGATCCATAGCATTTTAGACAATAACTGTTGTCACTTAGGTTTGAACCCTTGTCCAAATCCTATGCGTGAGGACAACCTAGTGAAACATGGAAACAACCTCCAAGCTGTGGGACTTGAACTATGAGGTTGAGTCTCCGAAGAAGGCTGGCTTCCTCTTACTATCAGGATGCACCTAACTACTCTTGTAAGGGAAAAGGGAGAAGGAGAGCATGAAAGAAAATCTACCTAATCTAATCTAAAGAGGTGATGCACCAAAATAGAGTGTTCAGACCAATCTCTACCTATATATGCACTATTGAACCAGAATGAAACTAAGGATACACACATTCAGACTTCCTTTAATCTAATAATCACATGCAGATCAGAAGACCAAGATGAATGACACAAGGAAAGAGAGATTCACTTATATTATCATTCATAGGCCAAGGAGATACAGTCATGCAGATCATAGATCTCTACAAAACACCAGTAAGAGGAAAAGAGTTCTTGTACTTATACACCAATGGTTGAAGGAGATAAGGTAGAATATCATTCAGTTCAGAGGTAAAGAGAATTTTACACTAAAATTGTAGAGCAACAACAAAGAACAATAGAGAAAGGTCGACCCTTACAAAATTCACAAAAATTGCCTTTATAGTTCAGGCATAACTGAGATTTTCCCTCCAAAACTATCCTGCAACCATCGCCATCAAGGCTCTGCCAAGCACAATCATGGGGATCTAAAGAAATCTGATCTAAGCATAGCTTTTGGTACCACAAAATCTGATTTTTAACTAAAATAGTGCCTTGAGAAGACAGAGGCGGTGCCATTGATTATCTTGATCAGGTAGATGGATCAACTAGGGGGGTAGTGGAGTTTTCTTCCTCGTCTCGCATTCATTCTGGGTAGGTAGAGATTAAATTGCATAAAAAAACTTGACTTCTTCATTCCTAAGCACCTGAATTAGCGAGATCAACAAGTCAACCAAACTCTACATCCAAAATGGGCCACATGGGCCAATAACCTCCTTTTATTTTTCCACCTCGCAGTAGTCTTACATGGTTGACCACCTCTTCTCATTACTAACTACACCATCCTACAAACCTTGACCATGACAGTCACATTAACTGTCGGTTGCTAACCGTTACTGCCTCCATCGAACCCACTATGACATGTGTCACTTAGGTGCTATGTTGCTATGCATATCCTTTGAGAACTTTCCCATAGCAAGATAGCGCCCACCATCAATCCAGACTAATCTGATGATCGTGAAGACTCACCATATTATTTCACTCTACCCTTAATACTTCTAGGTCCACGAACCAACTCAGCACACCTGGCATCCAACTTAGCCCGAACTAGTACCATCCTTGCAGTTTCATAACACTCGGCCCCACCCTGCTATGTGTCACTGAGGTGTTATGTCGCTATGGGTAATATTCTTGCAACTTTCCATAGCGAGATAGTGCCCACTGTTGATCTCCACTAGATCAACGATCTTGGAAAGTCCTCATAATACTGCGCTTGCCTCCATAAAGTTTTTGGTCCATCAATCCACTTGGCAACCATCTGGCACAACCTACCATCCCATCTTGATGAGACCTAGACCCATTGATCCATGTGGAAAAAGGGTGCTATGTCGCTATGGGTAATATCCTCATAGTTTTCCATAGTGAGATAGTGCCTACCATTGATTTCTTTATTTCTAGTGGTGAGCAAAAAAATTGTACAACTTCACATCAAGTTGGTTGAATAGACCAATGAAAAATTACCACTATACCGTGACCCACCTGACAACTGCTACCAATGATGAGCCATAATATTACCTTGGAGAAGGGCCGGCCCATGATGTTATATGTGCCACACATCACTGAGGTGCTATGTCGCTATGGATATCCTCCTCACAGTTTCCCATAGCGAGATAGTGCCCACCATTGATTTTCCTAGATCTGGTGGCGAGCAAGATGGATCTGACCTATCAGTATGCCAGCCAATAGAAACTAGCCATGTGCCAACCTGTCTAACAACCCTTGTTTATGGCCTGCCAAGTGAAGTAGGACCCACATTCTACACAGTCATACTTTAGCCAATGAAAAGATTGATCAACTACCAATGTGTTTGACAAATCCTCGCTGATATCTGACAGGGCATACTTGGGACTCACCTTCCTTTTGATGTCTCCATAGTATCAATTTTTTGTCTAGGTATTATGGCACCAACGGCGTGGAACATAGATTTTTTGATAGTGCCATAGTGCCCACCGGGGACCTACCAAAATTTGGCGATGGAGAAATAATAAGGAAAGGAGGTCCCACCTAACATGCGATCGAAAGGCGCTATGTCGCTATGGTAAAACAATGTGCAACTTTTCATAGTGACATAGTGCCAACCATTGATTTAGATTGATCCAATGATGGGGACTTGTGGGCCTGCAAAACTTTAAAATGCACAAGAAAGAAACATCATAAGGTTAGCATAAATATATTTTGTGCCCCTTTTGTACATTTGAATATTTAAAACTTGTGAAAATTGCTATGTTGAATTCAAATGTGGTGATTTTAATGAGAAGGCAAGAATGACCAACAAATCTGGCAACTCAGAGGGGATGCAAGTTAGCTATGCATAAGACCAGTGGCCTAAAGCATCCATTGGGCTACAGAGTCATAAAAAGATGTGGATCCTATGTATACTGCAAAACCCTAACCCTACCTCTGAGAGGAAAACCCTAAAACCTCTCTCTCTACAACTGGAACCATAGACCAAAGCCTTCTTCTACAACCTTCAAAATTTCAAAACTTGCTTATCTCATGGAGACAATCTTGTGCTCATGTACTTCTTGGGAAAGAAAAGAACAAACTAGAAATCAAACTAAACTAACTATGTACATGGAACCTTCAACCATCATTAGAAGCATGGTTTGAGATAAATCCCATTAACTGGGATAGGTAGAATCTCACCACCAGGCCTGCTTAACTGAAAAGCATTGGCCTATTTGCAACTGATAATCAGATAGGGGCCACTCCATAATGCATCAAACTTTGAGTGTCTTCCTGGTTTTTCCCTATCTACATCCCATTTCAAAACTAGATCACCTTCTCTAAAAATTTTGATCCTAGCCTTTCTATCAAAACTCTTTTTTACTTACTGCTGGTGTGTCTCTAGGGTCTGCATGGCTTTACTTCTCTTCTCTTCTAGCTCCATCAGCTCTGCTATTCTTATTGTCATGGCATCATCTTCAATCAACTCTAGCTAATGAGCTAGCTCTAGGGATGGGAACTCTAATGAAATTGGAAGCCTTGCTTCTCTGCCATAGACTAACACAAATGGTGAATTCCCTATTGACCTTTTAGGCATCATTCTGTCAGCCCACACTGCAGTCTTCAATTTTTTATGCTAACTCCTCTAGTTATCTTCTATTGTCCTTTTCATGATTCTGATCAGATTCTTGTTTGATGACTCAGCTAGGCCATTACCTTGAGGATATTAGTTTGATGATGTGCTCAAGTAAATGTTATGATCCATTTCCCATGCACAAATTTGAGCTCCAACAAAAGACTTTGCATTATCTAAAATAATGGTTGAAGGGGCACTAAACCTGGTCACAATTCCATCAAGGAACTCAAGAACTGAAGATTCAGTGGCATCTTTCAATGCAACTACCTCTGTCCATCTAGTGAAGTAATATGTAGTAGCTAGAATCCACTTGTGACTAGAACTAGAAGAAGGGTTGATAGGGCCTATGAAACCCAATCCCCATTGAGAAAAAGGTTGATCCACCTGGATAGGATGAAGGGGAAGAGATGCAAGTCTTTGTTTGCCAGAGAAGAAGGCACATTTTTCACACTTCCTTACATTCCTATACCAGTCATGGAACAAGGATGGCCAAAAGTAACCAGCCCTAATGATCTTCATTGCAGTTGTCCTTGCTGAGAAGTGGCCACCATTAGGACCATCATGAAGTTCTTTGATCATTCTTTCATCCTGGTCTGTATCAAAGCATCTTAATAGGGTTCCATTAAAATATTTTCTAAAGAGGATACCATCAACTATGACATAAGGAATTGACTGTAATCTATACTATCTCCTTTTAGTTCTATCTAATCCTTGAGGGTATCCATTGCCTAATAATAAATTCATCATATCATCCATCCAACTCCTCAGGTCACTATTTCTTACCTCTTGTTGCTCTGTCAATATCATAGCATATTCCTCATTAGGTTCTTGAGATGATAACATCTATTTACACAACCCCTTCCCTCTTACCATCTTGGTAATCTAAATGTCAATATCATATTCCATCACTTTAGTAATCTAGCCAGCTCTTTTCTCACTAATATATTTGCTCAATAGGAAATCCTTCACACTGGAATTGGGTACTAACAAATGAATCTTATTATGAGATAGGACATTTCTAAATTTCTTTAAAGCTATAATGATTGCAAGAGCTTGCTTCTCTACATAGTTGTATTTATCTTCATATTCCTTATGCCCTTCACTAAAGAAAGCTATAGGCTACTCCTCATTTTTAGGATTTGTTTGAGTCAAGATAGCAGAGATACTTGACTCACCACCTAAGGTATAAAGAATGAAATCCTTCTCAAAGTTTGGATTCATAAGAATAGGGGCTAAGACTATGGCTACCTTGATCTCTTCAAAACTTTCCTTCCTTTCCTTGGTCCATGCAAAGACCATAACTTTCTTGAGCATAGTTGTGAGAGGTTTCACCATGGTAGCAAGATTTGGAATAAACCTTCTCACAAAATTTATCATACCGAAGAAAGTTTGTAGCCCTTTCTTGTGTTTAGGAAGAGGAAGGGTGAGTATTGCTTTTGTTCTCTCTAGATCAATGGTTAAGCCATCCTTAGATACACTATGTCCTAATAATTTTCCTTGGTTAGTAGCAAAGATACACTTGCTTGGGTTCAGGGAAACCCCAAACTCTCTACACCTTAGGAATACTTGTCTTAGATGATCAAAATGATCTTCTACATTTTTTGAATACATAGTGATATCATCAAGATAAACTAAGACTAACTTGTCAATGCATGTTTTGAAGGCCATCTCCATTGCCTTCTGAAATGTAGCACCTACATTGGTTAGCCCAAAAGGCATCTTACAATAAGCATAAGTACCCCATTTAATGGTAAATGTAGTCTTGTACCTATCAAACTCTTTAACCAAAAATTGATTGTAGCCAGAAAATCCATCAAGAAATGAAAATCTCCTTGAACCACTGACCTTGGACAAAATCTACTCCATATAAGGGAGAGGGTGGTGATCCTTAAGGAAAGCTTGGTTAAGGTCCCTAAAGTCCACACACAATCTAATTTCTCCATTCTTCTTTCTAACAGCCTGGACAAGATTTGCTAACCATGATGAGTGTTTGATGGGAAAAATTATATTGGCCTTAATCAACTTGGATAGCTCTTTTCTCATTAGGGGTTCAATCTTGGGATTCATTGGCCTCTACTTTTTTCTTACTAGTTTTACATCATTCATTAAATCTATGGTATGCTGAAACAACCTTGGGTCAAAGCCCTTTAAGTCATCATATGTCCAAGAAAATACATCATTAAATTCTTGACATAGATGAATAAAATTTTCTTGTTCAATTTTAGAAAATACCTTCCCAATGTTCAAGGACTTTCCATCGCCAACCATGACTGGAGTATAGTCATCTTCATCAACAACTAGGTTCATGACTCTACCTCTTGCTTGATCATCAGGATTGAAAACACTCTCTAAAGTAATGAGACCTTTAGGAAGCTTATTGGAGCTAAGGTGAATGATCTGATCACCATACTAATCCTATAGTCTTGACTAACTTCTCTCTAAAAATTCTGCCTCATTCTACAAAAAGCTGAAAATCTGCTCATCAGACTCAAACACTTGGTAATGGATGTTTTTATCAGGGATAGCAAGCCTTACTACTACTCTAATTTGTTGCTTCTTCTCCTCCTCAAGATTCCCTGGCACATCATAAGATGCACCTATTGTTGCAAGTCTATCAACATGCTTGTTTTCTTTTCTAGGGATGCTTTGAATATTAAATGCATTGAAACCCTTAAGCAAATCCCATACCCTATTTTTATAAGACTTGAGCAAACCATTTTTGGTGGTATTCTAGTTTCTCACTTGATTAACCACCAACTCACTATCTCCATACACCCTTAAGGCTTGAATTCCTCTCTTTTGAGCAAGTAGGAGACCTTGAATCAAGGATTCATACTTGGCCACATTATTAGTGCAACTAAATTGGAGCCTAAAGGAGAAGTAGTAGCTTACTTGTGTAGGAGAAATCAACATCACACCAGCCCCTGACCCAATCTTATTCCTTGATGCATCAAAGTACATACTCCATATCCCACTCATATCTTCTTTAGTACCCACAAGATTGGGAACTAGAGCATCTTTCTCTAATATACAATATGTACTGAGACCTGTCTCAAGAGTTATTGATGTAGAATCAAATTGATATGCATTAGCCCATTCATCTAAGAGAAAATTAGGTATCTCTGCTAGGGAAGTGGTGGGCTCATTCACTATGTCACTCTCATCCATCTCTAGAATAGGGCAATTCATGTTGATGGGGTTGGGGGTGTAAGATTCACTATGATGGAGGGCTTGAGGCTCTGATCTAATTGAAGCATTGGATCCATATCTCATCTTGAAAGACATATATGACCAATCAAAAAATATGAAACCACCTATTTGGGCAGTGAAGTCTCTTGACAGATAGATAGAAAAATATGGCTTGACCTCAGCAACAGAGATAACTTGGGTTACAGTACAACTAGGGCATGCATGTAAGGCCATCTCCAAATTCCTAAGGATCCCTATAGTCTTGACAATATTACCATCCAACTGTAATACATCCCTAACAATGGGCTCATATTTCATTCTTAAAGAATCAGCAACACACCTAGGCATCACTGAATTGCTAGCCTCTGAATCAATCATGCAATTATGGACTAGTTTTCCCCCTATAAATAGAGAAACATAGAATGGAGGAGGTCTAACCTTTTTACTTGTTTCTACCTCCCTTGATGGTTGTACTGGGCTTGTGGCACTTTCCATGCTGAGTGGATGATCCTTTGGTTCAATTCTTTCCAATTCTTTCTGTAGCAACCTCTTTTGCATGGGTATAGTAGCAACAACATCCCACATAGAGATATTCATGTTTTTCTTCTTCATTTTCTCTACCACACTAAATGACATAGTAGGTGTTTTGGTAGAAGCTTTGGGAGCTACAATTGTATGAGGTTGAGATGGAATAACCTGAGGATCACTTGTATCTTTTCTACCATGATTTTGCCTTTGCTGCTGAAAGGTACTTGATTGATTATTTGCTTCTTGCTCATGAGATATTGCATTTGAAGTTGAGGCCTGATTGGGAGGAGGAGGGAAAACATCTTCCATAGCTCTTCTTTTGCTTCTAGTGTTTTGAGCAATAGAATCCTGGTTTAAATTACAATGCTCCTCCATATGATGATTCATAAAAGAGCAATCACCCTGTCTTTGCATATTTGAGGCATCTTTAAATTGGCCTTCTTTATATGATTGTTTTGCTGTAGGTTCTTGGACTGTCAAAGCCATAAAAGATTCAGCCTTCCAACACATACAATAGGCATAGGACTAGTTACAGGAGGGACAAAAATCTTGATCTTGAGCCATATTATTTTGAGGGACTATGGCCCTACTTTGGTTTACATTTGAGGTTGAAGCATGGCCACCTTGCCTACTCTGATCAAAAGAATTGCTCCAATGATTACGATTTGGAGGCCTACCACTCCTTAGAGTTTGATATTGCAATTGATGAGGCTTACTACCTTGAGCTTGCTATCTTTATAAAGTCACCACCTTTTTGGTAACTTTCTGCATCATAGAGGAATTATCCTCCAACTTCTTCCCATAATCTTGCAATCTTTTCTCTAAGTTCTTTTCTCCTTTATCCATGTTTTGCATTAGAGTTTGCATCATCTCTTTGATTTCATCTATCCCATTTGAAGATGTGGAAGCTTGAGGGACTAGAGTAAGGGATTGCGATGTAGAAGTCATGGGAAGAGGAGCCATTGCTAGTTGATGATTTCGGACATCAGGGAAGAAAGGCATAGGAGGTCTTGGAGCTAACTTACCTCCTTGTATCAATATATTTTGTACTCTTATTTCTATGTCATAAGCATTAGGCAAGGTATCTCCTCCCATAGTTTGGATTGTAGTGGCAATATCACTATTAAAAGCTCTAATGTAATGCAAGAAGGCATTACCAGGGGTAGGCTTCACTGAAGTAGGTATTCTATCCCACGTCTTTTGAAATCTATAGTTAAAATTAGTCATACATTCATGGTGGGGTTCTTTTTATAGTAGTCAACTGCTCTAAAAGTGACAAATAGTCACTTTTATCCTCAAAATGTTTGTACAATCCTGCTCCTAATCCATCCCAGTCTGGTATAGAACCATGGGCTAAACCTCTATACCATTGTAGTTCTTTTCCTTTCAAGGATGAGGCTAGCAGCCTAACTGCAACATCATCCTCTATAATACCATGGATATTACAAACATTTGCAACCTCTTGAATGTGTTCTAAAGGAGAGATAGAAGTTTCACCAGTAAACTCTGGTATACTTTTGAGAGCAGCTACTAGTATGTCATGTCTTTAGGCTAATAAGAGAGGGCTCCCACCATTAAAGGTGGCAAAAGTATGAGCTCTACGCCAAGTGATCTATTGATATGTATTGATGAGATCTAATAGCAGGAGGAGTAGAGATAGATCTTGTAGGTGTATTTGTTACTATTGCACTCCTGACTAGTGATAAAGATATTCTAGTCTTCCTTCTTCTAGGGTTTGAAAATGAAAGCTCTTGATATTGAAACTTACCTCTAGAAGATGCTCTTGTTTCAGCTCTAGGCATGAAACAAATGCAAGTTTGGTTTAGAACCAGATATGTATTTGAAGCTTAGAGTCACCAAGTACTTTGAAGAATGAGCCTCTTGAAGGCTTAAACACCAAAGCTAGTACTATCTCCTCGGTATTGATCTTGAAATCTTCCCTTTTGACACTAGTAGGCTTGAAATTTTTTGGAAGATGTTCACCGAGCGTGCCAAAAAATTTTGTCACTTAGGTTTGCACCCTTGTCCAAAGCCTATGCATGAGGAAAACCTAGTGAAACATGGAAACAACCTCCAAGTTGTGGGAATTGAACTATGAGGTTGAGTATCCAGAGAAGGCCGGCTTCCTCTTACTATCAGGATGCACCTAACTACTCTTGGAGAGGAAAAGGAAGAAGGAGAGCATGAAAACAAATCTACCTAATCTGATCTAAAGAGGTGATGCACCAAAATAGAGTGTTCAGACCAATCTCTGCCCATATATGCACTATTAAACCAAAATGAAACTAAGGATGTACATATTCAGACTTTCTTTAATCTAATAATCACATGCAGATCAGAAGACCAAGATGAATGACACAAGGAAAGAGAGATTCACTTGTATTATCATTGATAGGCCAAGGAGATATAGTCATGCAGATCATAGATCTCTACAAAACACTAGTAAGAGGAAAAGAGTTCTTGTACTTATACACCAATGGTTGAAGGAGATAAGGTAGAATATCATTCAGTTCAGAGGTAAAGAGAATTTTACACTAAAATTGTAGAGCAACAACAAACAACAATAGAGAAAGGTCAACCCTTACAAAATTCACAAAAATTGCCTTTATAGTTCAGGCATAACTGAGATTTTCCCTCCAAAACTATCCTACAACCACCACCATCAAGGCTCTGCCAAGGACAATCATGGGGATCTAAAGAAATCTAATCTAAGCATAGCTTTTGGTACGATGAAATCTGATTTTTAACTAAAACAGGGCCTTGAGAAGATAGAGGCAGTGCCATCAATTGTCCTGATCAAGTAGATGGATCAAATAGGGGGGTGGTGGAGTGTTCTTCCTTGTCTCGCATTCATTCTGGGTAGGTAGAGATTAAATCGCGTAAAAAAAATCTAGACTTCTTCATTCCTGAGCACCTGAATCAGCATGATCAGCAAGTCAACCAAAATCTGCATCCAAAATGGGCCACATGGGCCAATAACCTCCTTTTATTTTGCCACCTCGCAGGAGTCTTACATGGTTGACCATCTCTTTTCATTACTAATTGCGCCATCCTGCAAACCCTGACTGCGACGGTCACATTAACTATCGATGGCTAACTGTTACTACCTCCACTAGACCCACTGGGACACATGTCACTTAGGTGCTATGTTGCTATGCATATCCTCCAAGTACTTTCCCATAGCGAGATAGCACCCACTGTTGATCCAGACTAATCTAACGATCATGAAGACTCATTGTATTACTGCACTCTACCCTTAATACTTCTAGGCCCACAAACCAACTTAGCACACCTGGCATCTGACTCGGCCCAAACTAGTACCATCCCTATAGTTTCATAACTCTTAGCCCCACCCTGCTATGTGTCACTGAGGTGCTATATCGCTATGGGTAATATTCTCATAGCTTTTCATAGCGAGATAGCGCTCACCATTGATCTCCATGAGATCAATGATCTTGGAAGGTCCTCATAATATTGTGCTTGCCTCCATAAAGTTTTTGGTCCATGAATCCACTTGGAAACCATCTAGCACAACCTGGCATCCCATTTTGATGAGACCTGGACCCACTAATCGACATGGAAAAAGGGCACTATGTCACTATGGGTAATATCCTCGTAGTTTTCCATAGCGAGATAGCGCCTACCTTCAATTTCCATAGATCTAGTGGCAAGAAACAAAATTGTACAACTTCGCATCGAGTTGGTTGAACAGACCAATGAAAAATTACCACTATACCATGACCCACCTGACAACTGCCACCAAGGATGAGTCATAATATTACCTTGGAGAAGGGTGAGCCCATGACATCATCTGTGCCATACGTCACTGAGGCACTATGTCACTATGGATATCCTCCTCAGAGCTTCCCATAGCGAGATAGTTCCCACCATTGATTTTACTAGATCTGGCAGTGAGCAAGATGGATCTAACCTATCAGTATGCTAGTCAATAGAAACTGGCCACATGCCAACTTTTCTAACAACCCTAGTTTGTAGCCCACCAAGTGAAGCAGGACCCACATTCTACATAGTCATACTTTAGCCAATGAAAAGATTGATCAACTGCCAACATGTCTGACAAATCCTCACTAATATTGGATGGGGCATACTTGGGACCCACCTTCCTTCTGACGTCATTGTAGTATCAATTTTTTGTTAGGGTGCTATGGTGCTAATGGCGAGGAACAGAGATTTTTTGATAGTGACATAGTGCCCACTGAGGACCTACCAAAATTTGGCACTGGAGAAACAATAAGGAAAGGAGGACCCACCTAACACATGGTTGAAAGGTACTATGTTGCTATGGTAAAGCAACGTGCAAATTTTCATAGTGACATAGTGCCGACCATTGATTTAGATTGATCCAACAATGGGGACTTGCGGGCCTGCGAAACATTAGAATGCATAGGAAAGAAACATCATAAGGTTAGCATAAAGGTATTTTGTGCCCTTTTTGAACATTTGAATATTTAAAACTTGTGAACGTTGCTATATTGAATTCAAATGTGCTGATTTTGATGAGAAGGAAAAAATGACCAACAATAACATCAACACACTTTTTAACCTCCTACATAAGCTTCACATGGCCCTAAATCTAATTTTAAACTCCTCCTTCAACCTTGAAACTAACTCTTGGCTTCAAATCTGATCTCAACACACTTAAAAAAACTTAGGAACCAAATCATCCAAAACATAGCTTCTTGTTGTCCTTTGTATAGACCCAAATACAATCATTCATAACTTTTGAACCATACTTCATTTCCTCAATAAAACCATTGATTAATTAGATCACTTGACCCTCCATAACATATCAAAAAATTAGGCCAATCCAATGGTAGAAAATTGAGATATGGCCCCCACAAAAGCACTAAAAATCTCATTAAAAACATGTTACCAACAAAGTGTAACAATGGATAGGTTGATCTGAATGGTTGGTTCCTTGCTAGGCAGGAAATTGGTAGGGGAGAATCTGGTAGGACGTACTGATCCTAGAGGGATAGAAGGATGAATAGAGGAAAATCTATAAAAAGCTAATGGGACAGAAGGTAGAATCAAGGAGAATGTGGATTATACTGAAAAAACTATGGATGTGGGTACCACTAGTTGTGGGGTCTGGGACATCTTGTTGGATTCTTCTACTGCATTTCATGTGCTTGCCCAAGTATTCAAGAATGATAAGAATCCTTTGGAGAATGTGGAGGTCAATATTGAGAGGAAATCAGAAGGGTCAAAGATAGGGTTTAGTGATCAAAGGACGTGGTCTTCCTTGTTTGATAGGAAATTTGGTGGTAAATGATCCTTCCTATTGATAACTTCAAAATCTTGCTGGGAGAAAGCTGAGTACCAAATTTTTGTTCCAGACACTATCATAGATTTTTCTGTATCTTCCATGGAGTTTACTCTTGTAGGAAAATTTATGGAGGCTAGACCACGTATAGATACTTTGAAAAAAATGATTACATAGAAATGGGTTATTTGTGGTTATGTTGATATAGCCCCTATGTTGAATGACTTCTTCTCATTTGTTTTTAATTGTAAAGAATACATGAATATGGTTCTCTATGGATATCCATGGTCGTTTAGCAAAAATATTCTCGCTATTAAAAAATGGGAGCCAAATATGGTTTTAATAGATGTTTTCTTCTTAACCACATTGTTCTGGGTTAGGCTCCCTGGCCTTCCTTTAGAATTTTGGCATGAAGATATCTTTAAAGGAATTGCTACCTCCTTTGGGGAACTGGTCGCTATGGATCATGCAACCATATTGAAATCTAAACTCTAGAGTGCCATATAAAAAGAAAGAAGTAAAAGTTCAGAAGAAAGTATGGAAACCTATAGTTACTCATATGAAAGATATGAAGGATAATATGAATTTGGAACCTCAAGTACCTAGAAAATTGTCAAATTCGGCCTTGAAAGAAAAATTGAACATTGAAAATCAAGGGGATAGGATGATGCCTAAATCTATGTTACCTGAGAAAAATATAGAAAATATTCATTAATAAGGAGGGTTTAATGGATATGGATCTCCATGGAATTCAGCTTACTTGGATTAATAAGAGGCTAGGTAATGATTGCATTCAAGCTCGATTGGATAGAGCTCTTATTTCACCTTATTGGACTAAAGATTTTGCTTGCAAACTAGAGGCACTTTAGAAAATTGGGTCAAATCATGTCCCTTTGATTTTTTCTACTGATAAGATAAATCTCAAAAAAAATATTCATTTTAGATTTGTGAAAATGTGGATGCAGCATCCACAGTTTGAAAGTAAATTGGCTGAATGATGGAATATAGATGTGAAATATACTTCAAAGTTAAGAAATGTTAAAAAGGAGGTTAAAATATGGAATAAAAGATGTTTTCAAAATATTTTTGATAGTAAATCAAGTATTAAGGAAGATATCCAAATTATCTAGGATAAGATACATAAGGAAAGATATAACTCTGACCTTGTCAGAGAAGAGAATGAAAAATTGCTTCAATATGATGACATTGTTACTAAAGAAGAAATATATTGAAGGAAAAGATCTAGATCAATCTAGGTGAATGAAGGAGATAAGAATACTAGGTTTTTCCATCTTTCTACTCTAAAGCATAGAGCCAAAACCTGTATCTCATATCTGCATATGTGTAGGATCATGGTCAACCAAACTATGCTCTTAAGTGGCAAATTTTTTTTAGAAAATTAGGGTTATGTGAACTTGATGTGCAATTTTCTACTTGTTATTAGCTTTATATCAAAATGTTGAGAGAAAAGAATCTATAAAAAATTGAATCTAGTTTCTAAACTACTAGGAACTATCCCAAAAAAGTAAAAATTGATTGGTCAAAATTTTGAATATTAATGCAATATTACAAAAAATTTAGAAAAAACATAAGAAGTAGACATATGTATAACCACCTTAATCAAAATCAAATCATAATATTTTTTAATGATATTCCAGATATAAGTAGTAGACTCATCTGTGGACTGACACATATTTTTGGGTATTTTAATTCTAAATAAATAATAAATAATTAATTTTTGACTTTAGTATTTTTAAAATAAAAAAACTCTCATGTCTTACCAGCTTAACTAATTCAAAACTCTACAAAATTCAATTTTTTATTTATTTTCCTTATAGTAGAAGAAACATAGAATGTGACACATCTTTTGGATTTAAAAAATGTTGTACCATTTGAAAGTTATAATTGATTTTCAAGTAGTGTGCGAGCTAGCACTTTATACGCAACTCCATTAGAAAATATGTAATAATTACTTACTAAACTCATAATTTGACAAACCGTACATTTATGGAATGATAAGAACATTCTTAAGAAACCCTTTTCATTTCATCAAATTTTCGTGAAAAAAAAGTTGTCAGCTACATGTTTGAAGTAAAAATCACATAAAAACAAGCCAAAAGCACATTTTAAGGAGGTTTTCAAAGTTGACCATATAGGTTTGGTATCAAAAGATATAGCAGACCTTATAAATATATTAATTGTTTTCATTTAGTATCAGGGTGGTTGGGAAAAAAGTTGGAGTAGATTTTGAAATGGTTTGAGATATTTTAAAACTACAAATTTTTCAAATTGCCACTTTTTGGCACAACATGACCTTGCACATACCCCTCTTAAAAAGGGAGATTTGAATATTACTGAGGAAAAGGATATTTTGGAAGAGATGATCTCCTTCTTTTCTTCTTTAATGATAGATGACCCTAACATTGATCTTGCTCACCAAGCTAAACTTTTAAAGGTGATTCGTCCTTTAATTACTGAGGAACAAAATAAATTGTTAGCTTCCATTCCTAAGGAAGAAGAAATCTTAAAAGTTTTTTATTCTTTAGGAGGGGACAAGTTGCTAGGACCAGATGGTTTTCCCATGTTCCTTTTCCAAAAGGCATGGAAGTTGGCTGGAAGAGACATTTGTGATGCTGTTAAGAAATTTTTTGGGGCAAAAATAATGCTTAAGGTAATCAATTCTACCTTCCTATGTTAGATTCCAAAAAATATTAGGGCTGATTCTCGAGAATAGTTCAAGCCTATTAGTCTCTGTAGTTCCTTTTACAAGATTATTTCAAAAGTCCTAACATTAAGGTTGTTCCTCATGCTTCCCTCTCTTATTGCTATTGAACAAAATGGTTTTATCCTAGGCAGGAAAATTCTTAATTCAATCATTACTGCTCATGAGAATATTCATTCTTTATCATGTTCTAATAATTAGGGTTTTATCATGAAAGTGGATATTGCAAAAGCCTATGATAGAATTGAATGGGCTTTTCTTGTTAAGATTTTATAGGCCTTTGGGTTTGATCATAAGATTGCAAGGGCTATTTATCAATTGATCTCTACTACTTCTGTAGCTATCTTGGTGAATGGTTGTTCTACTAAATTTTTTATTTCTTCTAGAGGATTGAGATAGGGAGGCCCTTTATCCCCTATTATTTTTATTATTATGGCTGATTGCTTGGGGATATATATTGGGAAATTGATCTTACAAGGGGATATTAAAGGTTTGCAGCCTTCTTCTAAACCTCTTACTTGATCTCATGGTTAATTTTCTGATCATACTATTTTCTTGGGTAAAGCTGAAGTTAAGGAAGCTAAAAATATTAAGCATGCCCTTAATTTGTACTCTTATACCTCAGGTTAGTTGGTGAATTGGAACAATAGTTATTTATTTTTTATTAATACCCCTATCCCAAGATAGAACAAAATTGTTAAAATTCTAGGGTGCTCAATATGATCCGTTCCCTATATTTATTTTGGTCTTCCTTTGGGTCTAGAAGCTTCAGATTACTTTTGGGAAGATCTCATAAAGAAACTCAACAAGAAATTGGTGGGCTGGAAGGGTAGCCTTTTGAATCAAGTTGGTAAAATTACCCTCCTTAAAACCTATCTCCAAAGTATCCCTACTTATGCTTTGAGTCTTTTCAGAATACCAGTGAAATTTACAGATGCTATTGATAAAATTCAAAGAAATTTTCCATGGACTAGAAGTGAGGAAAAGAAGAGAATGGCTCTGATCATTTGGGATCAAATTTGTAAGCCCTTCAGGGAAGGTGGTTTGGGAATCAGGTCTATACGAAGTATGAATAGAGCTCTTCTAGCAAAACAAGGATGAAGAGTTTATCATGATGATAAGGAATGGAGTACTATATGGAAACATGAGTATCTTTTCAACGCCAATTCTTTATCTAATTTCCTATCATCTCTTGATGTTCTTTCCCCTTCTACTATCTGGGGAGCTATTTAGGGAACTAAGAATACCTTAGCCAAATGTTATTCATGGAAAATTGGAAATGGGCAGAAGACTAGATTTTGGAAGGATTCTTGGTTAATGGATCATCCTCTTATTGAGAACTTTGAGGATAGAACCCAAGTTGACATATGAAAGCAATTGTATGGGACTTTTGTTGGACATTATTGGCATAACAATAGTTGGGTTAACCTACCTGATGTTGACTAGGGTTTCCATAACATCCAAATAATCTTGAATGTCTTTTCTTTGTATCCCCATCAAGAGGATACGATGATATGGAATGCTAATCCTAGTGGTCAGTTTAAAGTTTCTTCTATTTTTAAATCTAAAGAGAAAGGTAATCAACCTTTATGGTCTCAAGCTTGGATAAAGTGTCTCATACCAAAAATAAATATCTTTTATTGGATTTTTCTTCGAACAAAAATTCTTACTCATGATAACTTGCAAAATAGAGGCATTAATGTGGTTAATAGGTGTAGTCTATGTAAAGGAGGTTTTGAAGATAGAGATCATTTTCTTTTAAACTACTTTTATAGTCAACAAGTATGAAGCTCTATTCTCAATTACTAGAACATAACTTGGGTTCATCAAGATAATGTTGAACTATGTTTTAAAAGTTAGAGATGTCCATCTAAGGATTCTGATGTTGATTTTCTATGGAAAATTACTCTTCCCTATCTCTAGTGGGGTATTTGGAAAGAAAGAAATGCTAGGGTGGGTGCTTGGACAAAATATTGTCAATGTAATAAAGGAAAATTTAATGTCTCAGAGAAGATGTGATTAAGACTTTCAAATTGACACTCCAATGTTATCCAAAGGTTCTAATATTAGAAAAGATGACCCAAGATTGATGACTAGATGAAAGGCTCCCCCTATTGGATGGCTTAAAGGGAAATTTGATGGTGTTGCCAAGGGAAATCTGCACAAAGAAAGTTGTGGAGGATTTTTGAGAGATCATACAGGTAATATAATAGATCTTATTTCAATACCTATTGGTATCTCGAATAGTCATTAAGCTAAGGCTACTACTGTTGTATATACAATGAGGTTAGCAGTGGAAATTGGTTAGCCAAACTTCTAGATGGAAGGAGATTCCTTAAATATTGTCAATATGCTTAGTGATAAAAATTAAATTAATTGGTTGATTGAAGCTAGTGTTATGGAAATTAAATATTTAATGAATAAATTTGAAAAAGTGATTATATCTCATTCTTTTTGCAAAGGTAATGAGATGGCTGATTCGATTGCCAACCATGCTATCCAAATGGGTATAAGATGACGTGGCATGGTGACTTAACTAGGAACATGGATTTGAAAGCCCTTATTAATTATGATACAACTCATGTGACAGAGGGAAATATTTTCCAAGATTATCACTTTAATGATATTTGGGAGTGGGGTTACAAATGTCAGTGTTCTCTCCTTGAGGAAGTACATTAATATGATTTTAATCTTTGCTTCGCACATATCTATTTTAATATGTGCCTTACTTGTATCAATCAATGTATTATCTTTGATTAATTCATTTTTTCTTCATGTCCATTCAATTTTGGCTTATTGCAATAATTCAAAGTCTTTGGAAATGGGCAAAGAACCAAGAAAATAGGAGCCACAAAATTGCAAGGCATGGAAGGCCAAAGCTTCTCTAGGGCATATTCTGTAGAAGGGTAATGTCACCACTTATTTGGAGCATCTTCACAGGTATAAATCTCATGCAATAGAGGCATTCTTCAAAAGCTGGATTGAAGATAGGGTTTCTCTGCATGGAGTGATAGTGCATTTCACTGAATAGTTCATAGAAAAGGTGATAGGTTTGCCTAAGGAAGGCATAAAGTTTAGCAAAAAAACAAGTATTTCAAATGCTACATTTAAGAAATTTCCCAAAATGGATGAAGAGGAAAAGAATCTAGAGAAGAATGGTGATTTTTATGTACTGGGTCAGATTAAGGTTATCTAGCAGGATGTGCTCTCGTGCATTCGTGAGTATTTTATTTTAGATGGTAGAGCTAAGAATGTTCATAAATTTCATTTTGTGTTCCTCAATCACTTTAGGCACAAGGATAGGCTCTTGTTTCCTTTTTATCTAAGATTTTCCTTACTCCAAAGTTTGCTAGCTCAGAGGAAAAAAGAGTCTCATCTGATTTTACATGAAGGGTTAATTTTACTTATTGAGAATTATTGTAAAAATGAGGCCATTGTGTCTTCTCCTCTTTCTAAAAAAAAGAAGGGCTCTATTAGTGAAACTTACTCTGTGAAGAGTAAGGGTGATGAACACATTAATAGAAAAAGGAGGAGTTTGAAGCAAGAAACCCAGCAAATCCCCAACAAAATAGGGAAGAGATTACTGAGTCTAATAACTTAGAAAACAAGGAGGAGAAAAATTTGGAGAAGGAGAATAAGGATGTGGGAGATTTCAATTCCAATTTGGAAGGCTACCCGAGAAACAAGGGTGAGATTGGTAAGGATGACGAGGAAGAAAGTAATGAGAAAAATATAAGGTCGGGTAATGTAGGTGAAGAGGAGAATTAGAGTGAGCATTCCAAGGGAGTGCGGGATGGAAAAGAAGAAATGGTGAAGGAAAAAGATGAACCTTCTAATTGAATGTGAGGGAAGATGTAAGGACAGACAAGGATGAGTCTTCTGGTAGAGAAGAAAGGGGGAATGAGAAGAACAAGTCTACCCATAGGGATACTAGGCTTTCTTTCCTAGATACTACAAAGCTTAAAGTTGATACCTCTCTACAAGCTCACTCATGGATGTATAATGAATTAATGAGTCTAAAAAGAAAAGTGGAAAAAGTGCAACAGGAATAGGAAACTGATTATGCGAAGATTAGTAAGATGGAAGTGCAGGTGGGTAATATACCAGAGAAACTAAAGGAGTATGAAAAAAAACTTCATTTGTTGATCAAAGAAAGTGGTAATAAGATGGAGTAGGTTACTTCCAGTATTTGTGTTGTTGCTACAAGTTTAGGAAAGTGAAACAATGAAGAAATTATGTCTCCAAGTGGACCAAGTAAAAGAACCAGACAAAGCTCTCAAAAATGGGTAGCTGAGGCTACTAGAGGATCGGTTGCTGCTACCATCCAAGGCACTACAGAGGTCAACAAAGAGGTGGTCAAGATGATTAAAGAGCTACAATAGCAACTAGTAGTGTAACTGGTTTCTAGTTTCTATTTTTTGTAGTGGTCCTGGTATTTGGTCACTAATACTGGTTATTTAATACTGGTTATTTTATTTGGTTTTTGTCTATTGTTAAAACTAGGTTCCAGGTCCTTGTAAAACCTAGGTTCATTTTATCATCCTTTTATGCGGTTTTAGGTCCCTATAAAACCTGATTTTGCTACTGTTAAATTGTATGTTTCATTTTCTTTTAAAACCTTTTGGTGCTTCATTGTTTATCTATTTGTTTTATGTTAAGGGTTTCAGGTCCCTTTCAAAACCTATTTTTACCTTAATCTAAAACAAAGTGTAACAATGGAAAATGATACAAATTGTAGAAAGAAACTTTGTTTTATTACTTCTTATTAATCATACAGTGTACATCTTGTTTGTATTTGAACAATATACCTTAAACATACTTTCTAAGAATTATAAACTGACCAACTTTCTCCACTAACTAACTTCTACTCCCTTTGAATCGATTGATGACAACTTATTGTCAAGTTTTAATTGTAATTTAAATTGTCATTACATTTTTTGCCCATTATTGATCTAATAAACATCTAAATTCCTTAATAAGATATTTTCCACCCTATATAGTACTACAAACCCTATAATCCCTTATATTCCCATGATTAGCCTTTTGGGCCACATTTTGCATATAATGCAACTTTTATGTAACCTAGCTTCATTAATGAATTCTATCATTTCACACCTTATATAGGTGTTTACAACCTTGTATGGTCATGCTCAAACCCCTAACTAACTCTTTGCACTCATTTTCACTTTGCAAGAAAAAGTTGCAAAATTGCAATTTTGCAACTTTTACAATTTTCAGCAATTTTTGCTATAAACTTAAATTCTCAATTAAAAGAGTTCACCAAACTTGGTAAGGCATTATTGATAGCCTTCATGAGCTCTAAGTTACGACCCTTAGAATATTAACCTCAATACACACTTAGAGCACCTTGGAGACTCTTCGGTACAGGGTGACCATAGATGATGGAGGATCTCTATAGCTGAAACAAGGGTCTCACTAGGGTTCACCCCCTCATCTAGAGCTAATGGTGCTGATGATTCAATGCCAAGATCAGCAATTTTAAAGTTACATTTTGGTGCACCTATGAACTGAGGCACACTATGACGTTTGGCATCAAGCAAGATTATTGTGCTGAATCTAAATAGAATGTGATCTCTCAAAAATGAGATAGGTTATTTTAAGTCTCAACATGACCATCCTATAGCATTTGATGTTTCGTTGATAGCCCTCACCAACTTTGAGTTAAGAACCTCGAAAGATTAACCTTGACACACACTTAGAGCACCTTGGAGACTCTCAGTATGGGGTGGCCACGGATGATGGAGGCTCTCCAAGGCTAGAAGAAGGGTGTCACTAAGGTTCACCCACCCATCTTGAGCTAATGGCATTGATGATTCAATGCCAAGATTAGTGGTTTCAAAGTTATGTTGTGGTGCACCTATGAACTGAAGCACATTGCAAGTTTTGACATCGAGTGAGATCACTATGCCGAATCCAAATGGAATGTGAAGTCTCAAAAATGAGCTCCAAGTTATGACCCCTAGAAGATCGACCTTGATACACACTTAGAGCACTTTGGAGACTCTTTGCTATGGGGTGGCCATGGATGATGGAGGCTCTCCACAGCTAGAACAAGGGTTTCACTAGGGTTCACCCACCCATCCAGAGCTAATGGAACTGACAATTTGATGCCAAGATTAGTGGTTCCAAAGTTACAATGTGGTGCACCTATGAACTGAGGCACACTGCAAGTTTTGGCATCGAGCGAGATTTCTATGCCAAATCTAAACGAAATTTGATCTCTCAAAAATGAGATAGGTTATTTTAGACCTTTTCATGGCCATCCTATAACATTCAACATTTCATTAATATCCATCACAAGCTCTAAGTTCTGACCCTCAAAAGATCAACCTCAATAAGTACTTAGACCACCTTGGAGACTCTTCAGTATAGGGTGGTCGTGGACAATGGAGGCTCTCTATAGCCAGAAAAAGGGTGTCAATAGGGTTCACCCACCCATCCAAAGCTAATGGAACTAATGATTTGATGCCAAGATTAGTGGTTTCAAAGTTATGTTGTGATGCACCTATGAACTGAAGCACACTGTAAGTTTTGGCATTGAGGGAAATCACTGTGCCAAATCCAAATGGAATGTGATCTCTCAAAAATGAGATAGGTTATTTTAGGCCTTGACATTTTTATCCTATAGAATTTTATGTTTCATCAATATCCCTCATGAGCTCCAAGTTACAACCCTTGAAAGATCGACCTCGATACGCACTTAGAGCACCTTGGAGACTCTTCGATATGGGATGGCTGTAGAAAATAAAGGCTCTCTATGGCTAGAACAAGGGTGTCACTAGGTTTCACCTACCCATTTAGAGCTAATGGCACTGAAAATTTGATGCCAAGATTAGCAGTTTCAAAATTATGCTGTGGTGCACCTATGAACTGAGACACACTACAAGTTTTGGCATCGAGTGAGATCATTGTGTTGAATCCAAATAGAATGTGATCTCTCAATAATTTGATAAGATATTTTAGGCCTCAGCATGACCATCCTATAGCATTCAACTTCTCATCGATAGCCCTCATAAGCTCTGAGCTACAACCCTCAGAAGATCAACCTCGATAAGCACTTAGAGCACCTTAGAGACTCTTTGGTATAGGGTGGCCACAGATGATGGAGGATCTCCATGGCTAGAACAAGGGTGTCACTAGGGTTCCACTAATGATTCAATGTCAAGATCAGTGATTTCAAAGTTACACTGTGGTGCACCTATGAACTGAGGCACACTACAAGTTTTGGCATCAAGTGAGATCCTTGTGCCGAATCCAAACAGAATGTGATCTCTTGAAAATGAGATAGGTTATTTTAAGCCTCGATATTATTTTCTTATAGCATTTTAAATTTCATCGATAGCCCCCATGAGCTCTAAGTTACAACTATCAGAAGATTGACCTCAACATGCAATTAGAGCACCCTAGAGACTCCTCGATACAAGGTGGCCGCAGATGATGGAGGCTCCCTGTAGTTGGAAAAAGGGTGTCACTAGGATTCAATTTCCCATCTAGAGCTAATGGTACTCATAATTTGATGCTAAGATTAGTGGTTTCAAAGTTACACTATGGTGCACCTATGAACTGATGCACACTACAAGTTTTGGCATTGAGCAAGATCGTTGTGCAAAATCCAAATGGAATGTCATCTCTCAAAAATGAGATAGGTTATTTTAGGCCTCAGTATGAATGTCTTATAGCATTCAACATTTTATTAATAGCCCCCACAAGCTCCAAGTTATGACCCTCAGAAGATCAAAGTCAACATGTACTTAGAGAACCTTGGAGACTCCTCAGTATAGGGTGGCCGCAAATGATGGAGTCTCTTTGGGGCTAGAACAAGGGTTTCACTAGGGTTAGTATTAAAAGAAAAAATATTATTTTTTACCTCTCAAGTTTTTGGCATTGGTCACAATGCAAGTTTTGTGTTAGTATGTATTAAAATCATCATTTTTTAGGTCCCTCCACATAAATTGCATTAAGTAAAATCATTTTTGTTTCGTGCATTAAATCAACTAATTTACATTTACAATACATCAAGTGTTTCATCATTATTACATCAATACACAACACCCAAAAATCATAGTGTCAAAAATATAGTGTCAAAAATTGTAGTGTCAAAAATAGAATAGATTTTTCTTCATTCTACTCCTTATTTAGGTTTTTATCTTCATGCATGGCTACTCTTCATGATGTACCTACATTCCAATATCATAAAGAGTATTAGTAACTTATTGTATTAAATAAGATAATCATCAGTTCACTAAATCATTATGAACAAAATAATATAAATAAATATACCTAGTCGGGTGTTCTAGGAGGGTTCTCTCTCTATTTTAGGGTCTCCAATAGGGCTTCATGATCAGCATTAGTAATAATAAAAAGTTTTTTTTACTTTTGGTCTTCCTTGATGCTTCAACAACTTTACATTTGTTGCTATAATAAGATGTGAGTATATGAGAATTGTTTTGTGCTTATGATAGTCTTCAAATGCAAGATTTCTATTCCTTCTAAGCATGTGTAGCCATGTTCTAGCGGCAATCACTAAACTAGTACAATATGTGAATCCATCATCATTTGTGATTAGTTGTGTAAGCTTTTGTTTACCTCTTACACAATGTGCTAACTAATAATCTAATTTCTCATCATTCCCTTGTGGTGCAACCAATGCAAAGACATGTCTTGGCTAAAGAAGATCTAATAGATGGTTATGCTCAAGTGAACTTTCCATGTCATCATTTTTGATAGACGACATGATAGAAAATGGAGTAAGATAATCTGGAGCACATGTTTCCACCCACTCACTCGACTCACAATGATCACAATGATCACAATCACACTAAAAGAAACTAAGACAAAAGCAAGCTAGTTGTCATATCCAAATGCTCCATATATTAGAATCAGAACTCTAAAATGAATGCATTTTTGATGAGTCTCTCACTGTAGCATGATTTGATCTATCACCTATGGACCCTTCCTCAACCAACCAAAATAACCTACATACTATTGAATCAAGAGTCCCTCTTATGATAATGCTAAACTACACCAATCAACAATGCTATGAGTATCAAGAAACTCTGCTCCTAAAATCTTCAATTGCTCCTTAACTGGAACTCTCTTCACACATGCCCCTACTCCATCATGTTCCCCTTTCCCATGGCCAGCTTCAAAGAACTCCAAATATAAGTCACCCACTCTCTATGTGCATCCTTTGCACAACCAATAAAACATGTGAGAATTCTTGAATTGACCTATATAGTTATCTAAAAAAATGATATGTCTATCCATAGCAATTGCATGCTCCTATAAGAAATCAAAATAATTCTTGAAACAATGTTTCACAAACTCATGACAGTGAGATCTATCATCACTCATATCAAAATGATACTCTCTAATAATCTTTTGATTATCTTACACACTATCAAGGGCATATATATATGTTATGTGGACAAAAATAGACATATGAATGGAGTTTTAATACAAAGAGTATGTCTCATTTTGAGGCTGCAATGTGTAGTTCTCAGCAAAGTCAACAACTGATATAATAGTGCTAATGGGAAAAGTCTCCTCACACATTCTAAATTGTTGATCCAACTACTGAGACCTGTGACTATGTCTTGCATAATTGTAAAAAATATTTGTCTTGAAATTTGAAATAAAACTAGGCACATTAATTTCTTTTGCAACCAATTCATATCTAGAGCCCTCACCCCCACTCTTCAATGTGTATTTCACCACTTCATATACCTTTGTTTTTTACTATTGTCTTCCCAAGATCTTGTTTCCACCCCTCATGGAAACATGTGTCAAATTTGGATAAGCCACCACATTCTAAACACTTCTCGTTTAAGCAAGAATTTCTATAAAAGAAACAATCATCAACTCTATGACGTAAAAATTGATCTAGCAAGTCTCTTGATGATTTTGGCAGATTGCTAGCACCACAATTCTCCAACATTTCTTTACTATGCAAAGTATAATGGATGGAGCGTAATAGTTAATGGTGCATAGAAAACTCGACATGATATTTGCAACAACATGTATTTCAAATTTTAAGTGGCACACAATAAAATGGCTTCAAAGATTCAAAAGCCCTTTGTGATATATGAAGACTTGGATGACTCTCTATAAATTGTTTGAAAATTTTTTTTTGACTTACATCCAAATAATGTTTAGGATGAGGTGTGCGGTCTCTGATGCCAAGTCTCAACTTTAACATGACTTTAGCATTGGGTGATACTCTTGACCTAGAGTGTCAAAATTGTGTAATTTCTTCCTTCACATCATTAGATAACTTCTTATCAAAACATAGAAGTCTTCCACCAAAAGCCCATGTTTCATTTTGAAGAGGATCGTCAATTCTCTCTTGTCTACTAAGTGCTGTTCTCAAAGTAGTACAATTTAGGTTCAAGTCAATACAAGTTTGTCACATATATCTACCCTTTCTCAAATGATGACTTACTGAAGAGGTTGTAATAACCCTTCGAGCAACTCTCTTATCCTTCTCCTCACTATTTTTCCCAATGCTATTGAGAGGACTAAAAATATTCTTCACAATAATAACATTTCTTTCAAATTTTTTATTGACTCGAATATTCAATTTGGAAAGCAAAGGTCTCATCTTTTGCATCTTTAATAAGTTCATAAAAAGTTGACATTGCTCCACCACTGGCTTGTTGCCAAAAAAAATCTTATATAGTCTTGAAGCCCGTAATCAAATGGTTCCTTCTAATTTTTTCCCTCCCAAATTAGTAATAATCATTTCATCAATTTCAATTATCCATTTTGGTGTTCTAGAACTTTAATGTCTATTATAATTAAGAGATATGTAAGGTTCCTATGCATTGTCATATTCGACATGGTCAATCATGCAATTTACATTATGACCTGGTAGCATTTCATTCTCCAAATTTTCATTCTCTTAATTTTCAATCTTAACATTATCATTCTCAATTGGTACATTTTCGTTCCCCAACTACACATATTCATTATCTAACTCTATGATTTCACCTTCGACCAATACATTGTCAACTTGACTCACATTTAACATACCTTGTCTTTTCCTTTGGTGACTTACCTTGTCCTTTTCCCTATATGCCACAATGTCTTCATTTGATACCTTCTTTTTGAGTTTAGCCTTTCATTGACTACTGCTCCCCATTTTGATGACAATATCAGACACCTAATGATATATTATCAAACATTTTTTAATTGTTTGGACCCCAAAAATGTAGTTTTCCTAAAACCCATGAAAATGACCCACAAAAAGCAATATTTTTAGTCTACAATGACAAGGAATATATTGGTAAAATCATACCAGTTTAATAGTGCATTCGATCTCATATCAAGTACCCGATACTAAATCAGATATCTGATATCAGATCGAATATTTGATATTTATTCCCAAATTTTGGAGGGAATCATGGGCAATGTAACAAATTTTATTAACTTATATGTATGATTAATATACCTATGATTTATGTACAATTATTATTATATATGATTATTATATTATTATTATAAGGTCTATAAATATTATATATATATATATATGATTTTTACTATTATTATTAAATATAATAATGTCATATATGTTATTATTGTTATTATTATTATTACCTATAAATATAATATATATACATATTTATTATATTATATTATTATGTCCCTAGGGGCCCAAGGACCCCTAGGGACAGATTTGGTTGCTTCTAATGCGTCAAGAGGGGTCATAGGTTAACCTATGACCCCTCTCGACACATTTTATGACAATATTTGTCCTTAGGGGCCTTACGAGCCGCAAGGATGTATTTGGTTGGTTATAATACATCGATAGGGGTCATACATTAACCTATGACCCCTCTCGATGCATTTCATAAGAACATATGTCCCTAGGGCCCCTAGGGACACATTTGGTTGGTTCCAATGCTTCAAGAGGGGTCATAGGTCAACCTATGACCCCTATTGATGCATTTCATAACAACATATGTCCCTAGGAACCCTAGGACCCCTAGGGACACATTTGGTTGGTTATAATGCATCAAGAGGGATCATAGGTTAACCTATGACTGCTTTCAATGCATTTCATGACAATGTATGTCCCTAGGGGCCATAGGGCCCACAGGGATGCATTTGGTTGGATCCAATGTGTCAACCTATGACCCCTATAGATGCATTTAATGACAAAATATGTCCCTAGGGGCTATAGTAACCCTACAGATGCATTTGGTTGGTTCTAATGCATTGATAGGTGTCATAGGTTCACCTATGACCCCTCTCAACACATTTCACGACAATGTATGTCGACCCCTATGGATGCATTTGGTTGGTTCCAATGTGTTGAGAGGGGTCATAGGTTAACCTATGACCCCTTTTGATGCATTTCATGACAATGTATGTCCCTTTCGGCCCTAGGGGCCCAAGGGATGCATTTGATTGGTTCCAATACATTGAGAGGGGTCATAGGTTAACCTATAACCTTTGTCGATGCATTTGATGACAACATATGTTCCTAGGGGTACTAGGACACCTATGGATGCATTTGGTTGGTTTTAATGTGTCGAGAGAGGTCATAGGTTAACCTATCACCCTTCTCAACACATTTCATGACAACGTATGTCCCTAGGGTCTCGAAGACCTCCAAAGATGTAATTGGTTGGTTCTAATGCATTGAGAGGGGTCATAGGTTAACCTATGACACCTCTCGATGCATTTCATGACAACCTATGTCCCTAGGGGTCCTAGGACACCTAGGGATGCATTGGTTGGTTCTAATGCATCGAGAGGGGTCATAGGTTAACCTATGGCCCCTATCAACACATTTCATGACAACATATGTCCCTAGAGGACCTAAGACTCCTAGGGATGGATTTGGTTGGTTCTATTGCATCAAGACCTATGACCTCTCCCAACACATTTCATGACAATGTATGTCCCTAGGAGACCTAAGGCTCTTATGGGTACATTTGGTTGGTTCCAATGCGTCCAAAGAGGTCATAGGTTAACCTATGGCCCCTCTTAATGCATTTCATGACAACATGTCCCTAGGGTCCCTGGGACTTTTAGGGATGCAATTGGTTGGTTTTAATGTGTCAAGAGGGGTCATATCTTAACTTATGGCCCCTCTCAATGCATTTCATGATAACATATTTCCATAGCTGCCCTAGGACCCCTAGGGATGCATTTGGTTGGTTTTAATGTGTTGAGAGTGGTCATAGGTTAACCTATGACCCCTATCAACGTATTTAAGGACAACATGTGTCCCTAGGGGATGTAGGACCCCTAGGGATTCATTTTGTTGGTTCTAATGCATTGAAAGGGGTCATAGGCTAACCTATGACCTCTCTCGATGATTTGATGACAATGTATGTTCCTAGGGGCCCTAGGGCCCATAGGGACACATTTGATTGGTTCCAATTCATCAAGAGTGGTCATAGGTTAACCTATAAACCCTATCAATGCATTTCATGATAACATATGTCCCTAGGGGCCCCTAGGGATGCATTTGGTTGGTTCCAATGCATCGAGAGGGGTCATAGGTTAACCTATGACCCTTATGAATGAATTTCATGACAACATATGTCCCTAGGGGCCCTAGGACTATTAGGGACACATTTGGTTGGTTCTAATGCATTGAGAGGGGTCATAGGTTAACCTATGACCCCTCTCAACACATTTCATCACAACGTATGTCCCTAGGGGTCGTAGGGCCTATAGGGACACTTTTGGTTGGTTCTAATGCATCAAGAACAATCATAGGTTAATCTATGAACCCTCTCAATGCATTTCATGACAACATATGTCCCTTGGGGCCCTAGGGCAAATAGGGATATATTTGATTTTTTCCAATACATCAAGAGGGGTCATAGGTTAACCTATAACCCCTACCGATGTATTTCATGACAACATATGTCCCTATGGGCGCTAGGACTCTTAGGGACACATTTGGTTGGTTCTAATATGTCAAGAGGGGTCATAGGTCCTCTCAATGCATTGGAGGCAACCAAATGCATCCCTAAGGGCCCCAGGGATAGACGTTGTCATAAAATATGTCAAAAGGCCGATGCATTTCATGACAATGTATGTCCCTAGTGGCTCTTGGACCCACAGAGATGGAATTGGTTGGTTCTAATGCATTGAGAGGGGTCATAGGTTAACCTACAACACTTGTCGATGCATTTCATGACAATGTATGTTCCTAGTGGCCTTTGGACCCACAAGGATACAATTGATTGGTTCTAATGCATCAAGAGGGGTCATTGGGGGTCATAGGCTAACCTATGACCCCTCTTGGGGCATCTCGTGACAAAATATGTCCCTAGGGGCCCTAAGAGCCCTAGAAATGCATTTTCTTTGTTCTAATGCATTGAGAGTGTCAAAGGTTAATCTATGACCCCTCTCAATGCGTTTCATGACAACGTATGATCCTTGTGGTCCTAGCGCCCCTATGAATACATTTGGTTGATCCTAATGTGGTTAGAGGGTTCATAAGTTGACTTATGACCCATCTCGATGCATTTCATAAGAACATATGTCACTAGAGGTCCTTAGACCCCTAGGGATGCATTTGGTTGGTTCTAACATGTTGAGAGGGGTCATAGGTTAACCTATGACCCCTATCGATGCATTTCATGATAACATATGACCCTAGGGACCCCAAGAACCCTAGGAACACATTTTGTTGGTTCTAATGTGGTGATAGACCTCATAGGTTAACTCATGTACCCTCTCGATGCATTTGATGACAACATACATCAAAGCATTTGGTTGGTTCCAATGCATCAATAGTGGTTATAGGTTAACCTATGACCCCTATCAATGTCTTTCATGACAACATATGTCCCTAGGGGCCCTAGGGACAAATTTGGTTGGTTCCAATCCATCGAGAGGGGTCATAGGTTAACAAATGACCCCTATCAACTCATATCATGACAACATATGTCCCTTGGGGCCCTAGGATCCCTAGGGATACATTTGGTTGGTTCTAATGCATTGACAGTGGTCACAAGTTAACCTCTAGCCCCTCTTGATGCATTTCATGATAATGTATGTCCCTAGGGGCCCTAAGGCCCATAGGGACTCTTTTTGTTGGTTCCAATTCTTTGAGAGCTATCATAGGTTATTCTATGACCCCTCTTAATGCATTTCATGACAACATATGTCCCTAGGGGCCCTAGGGCCCCTAGCTATGTGTTTGATTTTTTCCAATACATTGAGAGGGGTCATAGGTTAACATCTGACCCCTATTGATACATTTCATGACAACATATGTCCCTAGGGGCCCTAGGGCGCCTACGGACACATTTAGTTGGTTCTAATGCATCAAGAGGGGTCACAGGTTAACTTCTAACCCCTATTAATGCATTTCATGACAATGTATATCCTTAGGGGCCCTAGGCCCCTAGGGACACATATGGTTGATTCCAATGCATTGAGAGGGGTCATAGGTTAACCTATTACCCTTGTCAATGCATTTCATGACAACGTATGTGCCTAGTGGCCCTAGGACCCATAGGGACATAATTGGTTTGTTCTAATGCATCAAGAGGGTTTATAGGTTAACCTATGACACCTATCGATGCATTTCATGGCAATGTATGTGTCTAAGGGCCTTATTACCCCTATGGAAACATTTAGTTTGTTCTAATGCATTGACAGGGGTCATAGGTTAACCTATGATGCCTCTTGACATATTTCATGATAACATATGTCCCTAGGGGCCATAAGACCTCTAGAGATGAATTTGGTTGGTTCTAATGAGTCGAAAGGGGTCATAGGTTAACCTATGATGCCTCTCGACACATTTTATGAGAATGTATGACCCTAGGGGCCCTAGTGCCCCTATGGATGCATTATGTCGATCCCAATGTGTCGAGAGGGGTCATAAGTTAACCTATGACACCTCTCAATGCATTTCATAACAACATATGTACCTAGGGGACAAGAGACCCCCAAGGACAAAATTGGTTGGTTCTCTTGCATTGAGAGGGTTCATAGGTTAACCTATGACACCTCTTAATTCATTTCATGACAACATATGTCCCTAGGGGCCTTAGGATGCCTAGGAATACATTTGGTTAGTTCTAATGAATTGAGAGGGGTCGTAGGTTAACCTATGCCCCCTCTCGACACATTTCATGACATCGTATGTCCCTAGGGGCCCTATGATTTGAAGGGACACATTTGGTTGGTTTGAATGTGTCAAGAGGGAGGATAGGTTAACCTATGACACCTCTTTACTCATTTCATGATAATTAGTTTGTTCGAATGCATCGAGAGGGGCCATAGGTTCACATATGACCCCTCTCAATGCATTTTATCATAACATATGTCCTTAGCAGCCCTAGGGCTCCTAGGGACATATTTGGTTGGTTCTAATGCATCTAGAGGGCTCATAGGTTAACCTATGATCCCTCTCGACACATTTCATGACAACATATATCCCTAGGGGCCCTAAGACCCTTAGGGGTGCATTTGGTAGATTCTAATGCATCAAGAGTTCATGACAACGAATGTCACTAGGGGCCTTGGGCCCCTAGGGACATATTTGGTTGGTTTGAATGCATCAAGAGGGATCATAGATTAGCCTATGACCCCTCTCGATACATTTAATTACAAAGTATGTTGCTAGTGGACCTATGGCACGTAGGGACCCATTTGGTTGGCTTGAATGCATTGAAAGGGGTTGTGGGTTAACCTATGACCCCTCTCAATGCATTTCATGAAAATGTATGTCCCTAGGGGCCCTAGGGCCCCTAGGGACACATTTGTTTGGTTCCAATGCATCGAGAAGGGTCATAGGTTAACCTATGACTTCTATCAATGCATTTCATTACAACATATGTCCCTAGGGGGCCTAAGAGACCTAGGGACGCATTTGGTTTGTTCTAATACATCAAGAGGGGTCATAGGTTAACCTATGACTCCTCTCAATGCATTAGAACCTATCAAATGCATCCATTGTCATGAAATATGTCAAGAGTGGTCATAGGTTAAGCTGACACCTCTCAATGCATTTCATGACAACATATTTCTGTAGGGGCCCTATGACCCCTAGAGACCCATTTGATTGGTTCCAATGCATCGAGAGGGGTCATAGGTTAATTTATTACCCCTATCATGTCATTTCATGAAAACATATGTCCCTAGGAGCCCTAGGTCCCCTAGGGATGCATTTAGTTGGTTCTAATGCATCAAGAGGGGTCATAGGTTAACTTGTGACCCCTCTCGATGCATTTCATGACAATGTATGTCCCTAGGGGCCTGAGGGCTACTAGGGACCCATTTGGTTGGTTCAAATGCATTGAGAGGGGTCGTAGGTTAACTTATGACCCGTCTTGATGCATTTCATGACAAAATATGTCCCTTAGGACCCGTTGTATGTCCCTAGGGGCCATAGGGCCCCTAGGGATGCATTGGAAATGCATTGAAAGGGGTCACTAGGGGCCCTAGGGACATATGTTGTCATGAAATGTGTCGAGAGCAATCATAGATTAACCTATGACCCCTCTCGATGCATTTCATGACAATATTATATTTAATAATAATATAATATTGTATATTTTACTACAATAATAATATATTATTAGTTTATGTAACAATAATAATCATATGTATTACTAGATGATATGTTTAATAATAATAATATCTATCAAATATCTTACTATATTATATTTAATTATAATAATTATTATATTTATAACTATATTATATTTAATAATAATTATCATAATAATCATACATATTACTATATAACAAAAATAATAATAATCAAAATAATCCTCTAAAATTTCCCTCCAAAATTTTCAATATGGGTGGTTTCCCTCCCAATTGAAAAATTTGGATTAATCAGATACCCAATTTCATATTGGGTATCCAAACAATAATCGTATACTCAATTTAAAATTGGGTATCTGATTAGGCTTGGTATTTGCAAAACCTATTTGGTCAAGCCAAAAAATGTGTTTGAGAAGGGTTTCACTGACACTCAAACTTTGAGTAGCCATTTGACAATGTTATTATTATTGAAATTAAATGAAATAAAAAGGGTTTTTTTATAACACTCTCAAAATTCTATCAATATAATATTTGTCAAATTCTCAATTCAATAAGTACTTATTTGTTAATTTTCAATGAAGATGATTGTAAATTGTTGAATGACATACTAATTGAAAAATAGCTATAACTTTAAAATGGTATAACATTTTTTATATCCAAAAGTTGCATCACATTCTATGATTTTCTTAGTATAAGGAAAAATATATTTAATTTGGAAAAATTTTCAATTAGTTAAGGTGGTTAAACACAGAAAAAAAATTATTCTGAAAAATTTTTAGTAGAAAATTCATATTTAATTATTTATTTGGAATAAAAATACCCAAAAATATGTGTCACATCTGGGCATGTGTCTACTTTTTATATCTATAATTATATTAACAAATGTTATCATTTGGTTTTGATTAAGGTGGTCAGACATACACCTACTTTTTATTTTCATCGTAAATTTTTTGTAGTACTACAATAAAATCCAAACTTTTGACCAATCAAATTTATTGTTTCTCTAGATAAGGCCTAGTAGTTTAGAGACTACATTCAATTTCCTATAGATTATTTTCTTACAAATTTTTGATATAAAGTCTAGAACCATTTTAAAATTATGTGTCAAGTTGACATAACCCTAATTTGTTTTTTTTTCATTGCTACTTAGGCCCATAGTTTTGTTGACCATGACCCTGCACATACCCTATAATCTTGACGTTTATCAGTATGTACGTTTACTATTGTTATGAATAAAAATATCATTTTAGGTTTCCATCTCTAAGTAGTTCTACTTCACTTCTCTATGGGGCCCACACAAGGAGTAATCTAATTAGTTAGCATAGGATTTACCTTTAGTTCATAGAACTAGAGTAGAATTTTCTATTCTTGTAGCCATTGATAGTAGAATTAGTGGATTGTTCCTACAACATAGGTAGTTGAAGTAGTTCTTAGCTATATTTTCATGCTTTGTTGAAATAAATTTCATTCTCAACTTTAGCATTGATTTCCTATAACATAATCATTTGAATTTTTGTAGAGTAATTCTTAAGTCGAGAGAAGTTTGAAGCATATACTTTGTAGACACCATTTCAAGTTTACATCCCTAGTTGATAAATTAAATGAGTCCCAATGAGTTTGGTTAGAAACACTCGAGATGTCTAATCTTGGATTAAGTAGTCCATTGTTGTAGTACTTTGATCCCTTTCTTTGGCCAATCATTTTTGGCACCGTTTTAGGGGATGGTGTTAATTCAAACCAAACTTTGTAGTTGCATTCTTATTTCTTGTAGAATAGAGTTTAGTGTTAAAGAACCATGTTATGCATAGAAGAAGAGATCACCTTGGTAGATTCTTTCCTCATGCTAATCAGGAAGAACCATCTATTGATTTTCATCCTAAACTAGATGAATCGTAAAGAGAGAATGACGAAGATGAACCTTTTGAAAATTTATTTGTTGATATGCAAGCTAAAATACCTTCTTCATCTTCAAAAGAATCAATCCACTTGAATGAACTTTTTGTTGTGCCTAATTTTCAAGATAATCCACTAGTTATTATTATGTATCAAGCACCACCTCTTCCTCCAAGAATGGCTACGCCTACTTTTCCTTTTCCTATTCCACCTCAGTAAGGGAATCAAAATTTGAAGAACATACCTTCTATTGCCCTTCCAAAATTCTATGGTCTTATTATAGAAGAGCCTAAAACCATTCTCTTTAAGTTTGGCATTCTCTATAGGAGCTATGACTACACAACTAGTGCCCATGAGTTGAAGTTGTTTCCCTCCACTCTGAAGGAGGCTGCTCTAAGATGGTTCATGGGGTTGGGTGCAAATGTTGTAGCAAACTGGACTAAAGTGAGTAATTTTTTTCTTCAAAAATGTAAAGAATATTGTAGAGATCAAGATATGAAGGGGGATGAAATTTTAAAATGTCACAAAAGAAGGGTGAAACCTTGGAAGACTATGTTTCTAGATTCTTATTTAATGTGCAGTGGAATACACAACATAACTTAAATGAAGAATCTAAGAAGCATCTTTTTCTGAGAGGTGTGCAAGAAGAAAGCATGGAAGCCTTAGACCTAATGTTTGGAGGAGATGTTACACAAAGGACATGGAATAAAATCATGGAGATATGTTAGAACTATTCAAGAGCTACTGTGAAGAAAGGTAGAGGACTAAGGAGCCTACCACATAAGACCAATGGTGGGTCGGGAGTATCTAAGATGGAGTTATCTAACCTATTGTCTAACTTAAAGAAAGATACCATTAATGATGTTGCTACTCAGTTGGATACCATACAAGCCCAAAGGAAAAAGGATGAAGGTGATGCTATGCTGACTGAAGTCTATTCTTGTTGCAGAGAAAGGAAGAAGAGCTGCACATGCAAGACCATTGCAACCAACCAAGTTCAAAGAAATTGATGAGGATATAGGATAAGTGATCTATGTTTCTCAAAGATGACCATGGGCTCAGAGACAAGATATGCCTCAAGACCCTTTAAATAATTTTGGTTATAATAATAATCAGTGGAAAGGCACTATTCCTCCAAATTCTGCCCCACAAGGATAGAATTGGAATAATAATTAGCCAAACTAGCAGCCACAATATAACCAAGCCTACCAAAAACCATCTCAATATCCTAAGAAAAATAATCAACAGCCTCAACAAAATAACTAGTATCCTCAATGGGGCCCTAACTAGCAACCTCTGGACTAGAGGATTTGGCAGTAACCACCTCAAAGGGGGCCTAGCCAACCACCTCAGTAGCAAGCCCCAATGCCTCCACCTCAGTAGCATGATCCAATGCCTCTGCCTCTTATAGCCAATAATAGCCCACAAAAGAATCCCAATAATAAGCAATAGGCTTATTCTTTGTAGATAAATGGTATCCATCTAAGGTTTGAATCCAAGATTATTGCACCTAAAGGACCTATAATAACCGAGGTTGTTGATACTAAAAATGTTTCAACAAGTCAACCAACTAATGCTCTAATTCCCCCATCTATACAAGCATCTACTCCTCCATATCCACAAAGGTTAGTTCTTGTAGCTCCATCCAAAACAAATCCTGTAGCAACTAATCTCCCAGACCAACTTAAGCAAATGACTCTCTAGATTCCCTTATTCGATCAACTTAAGGAGATTCCCCTTCACAATGAAGCTTTAAAGGAAGAATGTGTCAAGAAGTCAAGTAGAAAGAAAAAGGATCCTCCTACTATCCATGTGTTGGGACAACTTTTTGATTTAGTTTTGAGTAAAACCTTGATGCCTAAGTATTCTGACCCAAGAAGTCCTGTGGTTACCATACACATAAATGGCATCCAAATTTAGAATTTTTTGATTGATTTGCGAGCATCAATTAATGTCATAACTAGAGATGTCTTATTAAGACTTAGCATTATTGGATTAAGGGACATTCCTACAATACTTCAGTTAGTAGAAAACTCAATTTTCAAGCCTGATGGCATGGTAGAAGATATCATTGTAACCTTGGATTCCCTTGATTTTCCTTCATACTTTGTTGTGCTATCACCTAAAGGCACCCTTGGAGGATATCCATTAATCTTAGGAAGACCTTGATTGGCCACCATAGATGCATGCATTGCATGTCGATCAAGAAAAATGATAATATCATATGGTGCCAAGACTAAAAAGTTAACATTGTACTCGGTTACACAACCACAACTAGATATTGACCAAGTTTCTAGATCAAACCTTGGTGATGATCCTTCATAAGTTAATTATATCCAACACCTCATGATGCTTGACAGAAACCCATTTTTTCTATCCCACAAAGAAGATAATATACTAACTACTATCCTTACTAATCAGTATGATTCCGAGAAGTCCACTTCTAGAAATCCTACCAGATCCTTACAGACTATATTTGCTAAACATGATGCACCTCAACCTTCTCTAACATCTGATTACCTTCATACATTATTACCTCATGAGGTTAAATCTCCATCAATAGCAAAGGTTTTAATGATGGACATGGTAAAGAGAGCTGAGATTGTTGCAAGAAAAGAGTTGAATATCAATAATGACCTTACTACATCTCAGATGACAAGTCTCAATTAAACTATTGCAAGATAGTTAGCAAGTTTAGATCTTAGTCTTTGAACACATAGGATATTTATTAACTTAGAATGTAAGATAGTGAGACAACCTAGAGGAGAGTAAATCTAGCTTTAAAAGATATAGTCAAATTAGAGTTACAAAAACTTCTTAGTGCTAGATTTATCTATCCTATTTTTGATAGCTAGTGGGTTTCAGAGGTCTAGTTATTGTTGCAAAGAAGGGAGAAAAATGGAGAGTATGTGTAGAATATAGGGAGCTTAATAAAGCCAACTAAAAGGATCACTTTCCTCTACCATTTATTGATCAAGTACTAGATAACTTAGTAGGAAGGAGATATTTTTCATTTCTAGATGCTTTTAATGGATATAATCAAATCTAGATCTCTCCAAAAGATTAGGATAAGACAATGTTCACCTATCCATGGGGAACATTTTCTTACTTTTTCTTACCATTTGGATTATGTAATGCACCTACAACTTTTCAATGAGTAGTACTTAGCATATTTTCTGACATAGCTACTAATTGTGTTGAGTTCTACATGGATGATTTGACCACTTATGGTGATACATTTGAACAAGCTTATTCCAACTTGGAGAAGGTACTAAAATGGTTTCAAGAATACAACCTTTCTCTTAATAGTGAGAAGAGTTATTTCATGATGGAAGAAGGAGTTATTCTTGGTCACTACCTTTCCTCTTTTGGAATTCAAGTGGACCCTAGAAAGATTCCTGTAATTACTAATCTACCAATGCCAACCAAGTAAATAGATGCCAAAAGATTTCTTGGACATGTCAGTTACTACAAGGGGTTCATCAAAGACTTACTCCCCCTTGTACAACTTACTCAAGAAGACAACTAAATTTGAGTGGACAGAAGACTGTGAAGTAGCATTCCAGCAATTGAAGGATGTTTTCACTACAAAACCTATTATTAGAGGACCTGATTGGAAGCTACCCTTCCAAATTCATATTGATGCATCTAATACTACTTTAGGAGCAGTTCTGGGATAAAAAGAAGGTATTGTTGAGCATGCCATTTACTATATTAGTAAGAATTTGCAGGGTGCTGAGTTGAATTATACTGTCACTGAAAAAGAATTGCTTGTTGTTTTGTATGCACTTAATAAGTTTTGGCATTATATCATAAGCTATGAGATTTTTGTCTATACTAATCACTCTACTATAAAATATTTGAGGAAAAAGCCTATGATTTTTGATAGATTAGCACATTGGCTACTCCTCATGTAGGAGTTTAATGTGAAGATAATAGATAAACTAGGCCAAACCAATGTAGTAGCAAATTTTCTATCATGACTTCAAGTACCTAATACTCTTGTAGCCATAGATGATAGCTTCCTTGATAAGCATCTATTTTAAATAGAAAGTTATAACCCATGGTTCATAGATATAGCAAATTACCTCACTACAGGAAAAAAACCACCACACTTTTCACCCAAGTAGTGTTATCTCTTAGTGGAAAAGAGTTTCAATTTCTCAAGGATAATTGGGTTGATGTTCTACACTGGACTAGATCAAGTAACTTGCTAGTGTGTGAGGGAAGATGAAACCTATGATATCCTATGAGCATGTCATGATGAGCCATGTCGGGGTCATTTTGCAACAAAGAGAACAACCTACAAGATTTTGAGAATTAGATACTACTAGCCTACTCTCCACAAAGATGTAGCAAAGTATACAAGGCAATGTAATCAATGCCAACACAAGGGAAGGCCCAATAAATCTGATGAAATGCCTCTACAGCCATAAGTGGTAGTCACACCTTTTGACAAGTGGTGTATTGAATTTTTTTATTCCATTTGAACCTTCTTCTCATGACAAATCATACATCTTAGTATGTATTGATTATGCAACTAAATGGGTTCAAGAAAAAGCTATGACACATGCCAGAGATCATAGAGTAGTAGATTTTCTATATGAATGCATATTTACTAGATTTGGAGTATGTAGAGAAATTTTCATAGATCAAGAAGCTCAATTCACATCTAACCTAATTGTAGGCCTCATGAAGAAGTCCATGATCCATCATGACACATCTTCCCCATACCATCCTCAAGCTAATGGTTAGGTAGAAATCACAAATAGAAAGATAAAAGGAATCCTCACTAGAATAGTTGCTATCGACAAATAGGACTAGGTTACTTTTCTTCCTAAAGAAATTTGGGCTTATAGGACAACATGGAAGAGCACCACTAGATTTACCCCATTTGAATTAATTTATGGAAAATATTATTCCATGCCTATAGAATTTGAGCACAAGACTTAAAAAATTTCTTTGCAGTTGGATGTTAATCTTTCAAAGGATCAAGAAGGTAGGTCACTATAGCTAAATGCCCTTGATGAATACTACAAATCTACCCTACATAATATTGAGATAATCCAATAGTAGTGAAAGAAATGGCATGATAAGTTCATCCATGACAAGAAATTTTCTATTGGAGACTGGGCTCTACTATATGATTCATGTTATCAAAAAACTCCAAGAAAATTCTGAATGCATTGGCTTGGACCCTATGAAATCATTTCTGTGTTTGAGAATGTTGTAGTGCAACTCTTTACCTTTGATCCTATTCACTTTAAATTGCTTGTTAATGGGTACCACTTAAAACTCTACCATAATTTGTGTAGTCGTGAAGAGTTCCTACAAATATTCAAGCCATCTATTGATCCTATAATTTTTATAACAACTGTAGATGAGTTTCTCACTCATTTTTTGTCCTCTCTCTAAGACCATTTCACTCATCATAAAAAAGTAATTTCCTATTGAAAGTAATTTCTCTATAATAATTTCACCTCACTCCACTCTTTCTTGTCTTCCACCTCACCTCATCCTTCATCAAATTGAATGATAGTATCATGTGACAACATGAATTACAAGGCCTATACATATACTCAAGTTAAATATTTTTCTTAATGTGTTGTTCTATTTTTAGTTACCTTTGTCACTAGCAATTGTAGGGGCTATTGCTTAATTTAGTTGGGGGGAGGGGTATTATATTTCATTCATTTTTTTTGTGATCATTAAATGTTCATGCTATTCTTCATACACTACCACATGATAAAAAGAATGATGTGATGTGATAGTTGTCTTTATGTCACACATTTTTGCAAACTACTAAGTACGAGCTCTAGTTGAGGTACTTAATGTAGAATTAAATGATCTTAAATGCTAAAATGTTAGTTACTTAAAAAGTACTATCACTTATTTTCTCATCTTGTTCCAAGATTTTCCATTTTAAAAATTACTCTTGTAATCACTCTAGAAGAACAATGGGGGGTGATTTGAGAAGAAGAGAACCAATTGACCATGCAACATTTTTAGGAGACCTAGTTTTCCTACCTATATTTCAAGCCAGTAGGTGGATAAATTACATGTTCAAACTATCTACATGGGATGAGGAGCTTACCTTAGAATTTTTGCAGATGTTAAGGGATGGTTTTTGCCACAATCAAAGGAATAAAGGTTCTATTTTCACCTGAAATTGCAGCTAAGATAATGGAATTTCCCTTGGTAGGAGAGGAGTTTTCAAATGCATTGGACCTAGTTTCAGAAAGAGCCCAATTTATAGTGCACACAGACCCATGGCTTCAGATAGACTAGAAACAAGATACAATCTACACATCTTTACCATAATCGTTTAAAAAATGTGTTGTCTCTATTGTGAGATATTTTACTTGTGAGGGGAGACATTTATATTTGCATGCCACACATTTCAAATTTTTGAGCTAATTAAGAAATGATGACTACCCTTTAAATGTTCCTCATTTTATGTATCACATTTTGTTAAAAAGAGCTATTGTAGTGCAAAAAGGAACCCCAAAAGATGTTTCACACGACTATTTTATCAAGCTCATCATAGAAAAAGCTCTTAGGGAACAACTTGGGATATCTTGGGATGACTTTATTTCAAACAATGTGCAAAACCTTGTTAGGAAGCCTGTAGAGAAAATTGAGGAGGAAAAAGGACCTTAGGAAAATATTATAAACCTAGTACCAAGTTCTTCCTCATCTAGACCTAAGAGGTCATAGAGAACCCCAATTTCCACTCCTATAGCTTCTACCTTTGGGTCGGATCTAGCATCTAATAAGGGTAAAAGAAAAATTAAATTTTCCCCAAATACTAGCTCTCCTACAATTCATAGGGTTTATAAGAAGAAGAAGGGGAATGTACAGGACTCATCTCTAGAACTTCCTAGATTTTCAAAGGCAGTAGAAGTACCCCTCAGGCATAGAACTTAAATGAGCTAACCATCTCTAAAATCCAATGAGCGTGTGTCTTTTCAATCCACTATATCTAAAAATGTAACTATTGGAAAAGAGAAATCCTCTTGTGACATGGATAAGATCATCATCAAAGACTATTCAAATGAAGAAAGTGCAGAATGTATGCTTACAGTAGCAAGAACATCCTTTGTCCAGTTGCCAATCATTTCCATACATTCAAAAAATGATGACAGTGTATATGTTGGAGTTTTAGAAACTCCTATTCTTTAGAGGGGAAAATTTCATGAAAAATATATTGGAATAAATTTGGATGTAGTTAATACTATTGCTAAATAGATTCTTTCACAAGGATTTGAATCTTTAGTATCCACATTCCAATAAGTTGTTCCTCTTGGTCCTTCACATATGTCACATGTTACTTACCATCCTAGTTCCACTATTTCATTGTTAGCATTATCTCATAGTTATCTAATCAGTTAATTCAAGAGAGGGAAGAATGGAAAATAGAGAGACTTGACAAAACCATCTTCAATCAAACTCAATATTTGATTGAAAAGGATGCAAAGATTGAACAATTAGGTGGTAAACTTACAAAAGTCGCTACCATGATTCTTGAATTGATGTAGAAAAATTTGTCAATTATCAAATGACATGTGTAATGCAAGGTAAAAGTTTTACATTGAATACTCCTTAGGAATTCTTCCAAGCTTTTCAACTACCCCTATAGCCATAAAAAATTTACTTTGTGAACTCTTTTAACATAATTTAGTAGTCCCTCACAACAAATATTGGAACCCTCTACTTTATGTGGGTGATATTCAACTCAGGGCATTAATGTCTTGGATCTAAAATGAAGTTAGCAAAGAAAACTAGGCCTACCAATGCAAAGAATTAGATCATGAGATTCCACTTTTTCTCAAGCCTGAAGCCAAGAATTCTAGAATATTGTACTCTAATTGGTTGAGAGTTGCTCAATCAAAATCTAGAAATTGGATTATTTCTCCTTTAAGGGAGGTAGCCTATCAAGAATATACAACTATGGCAGAAATAGATCTTCCTATAGCAAAGTAGGGAAATCAATGGCATTGGATAGGATTGAGTGAAGACTATAGAAGAAGGAACCTCATTCTCTATTGAATCTTATCATGGCTACTCAGCAAGCACCCTAGTACATTAAGCCAGGGGAAGAAAGAAAGAGTGATTGGATCACTTTAACTTTTTAGCCTCCACTGCTATTGTCCCCATTGCTTGCTAATAAACAAGATTTAGAGAAATTTGATATGACAAAAGATGTTCGTAGATGGGAAGGTATAGGATTTATTGGAACTATGCTATAGGAGGTAAAGGAGAGAGTGTCCCCTTAGATTTTAGGGTGGCTATGAGGGTAAAAAATTTCATGTTTCCTTGAGGACAAGTCAAATTTTTAGTTTCGGGGAATAATGAGACTAGAATATGGTCTATTTTATCATTTCATTTTCAGTTAAATTTGCAAACTTTCGAAAGACTTTAATGTTTAAGAACATGATGTTTATGATAATTTTAGATAGATGTGTGCATAACTACTTTCTAAGACTAAAATGAATATGCTATGAAATGATATGTCATTTGATTAAAAAATAGTGAGAATGATGTTTTTTCTTCCATAGCTAGATTGGGTAGTTCTCTTGCAGCAATGTGACATAGGGTAAAATAATTTAGATGACATATTTTGAATTAGTCTT